>DWME01002182.1:0-21720 GCA_018244795.1 Parelbella ahira ahira | reverse complement strand
CTTTAAGTTGTATTCACAATGGCAACACTTTACTGATTCCGTGTGGAGATAGATTTGTTAAAATTGTTTGCAGGTTTCAAAAAGCGCGTGATTTATTCGGTATTAGCGATAATTAGAATGCAATAAAGATAAAATTTGGATTATATTTGTCATACACGTGATAGAGCTTTGTGGCTCAGATTTTGTTGTGTGAAATATTCGAAAACTTCTAGAACATGTAATGTCATAAAATATTTTGCAACTAAGGTATATTAAGAGTAAACCAGAAAAATTGTATTTAGGTAAGCCATGTTATTATCAAATAAAATAGGATTTAATCTATATCACATTAATTTATTATATAGTCACACCAGATGTCATGTTTACGGGGTAGGCAGAGAGCATCCAGAGTCAAAGACCTCGATCCTTACAGGGCTGCCGTACTTTCAAATTAATTTTACTGCTGAGACGTTTAATTTAACATTAATTTTACTATAACACGCACCTCGTATATGTAGGTTCGAAACGAGTCTGGCCATTTCGAAAAACATACACGAGTTACGCCGATACATACATACATATGCATATATGTGTAATGTTCCACATTAATGTTCATAACACATACACATCACTTATATTGTTCACGGATATAAAGGCTTGTGATAATGATCAATTTTGAAAAGTCCTATTCATAGCGTTTATCTGGAATACCACTTATAGCGAAACAGAGTACCGGGAAGTGCATTGTGGACAAAGCCGAATGGTGTTTCTGATTTATGTTCCAAATGAATTTGTAGTCACCGGCTTGATTGTCAAGCCGTCTGTCTCCTCGGTGTCCATGGCTTTGTTTTACGTCAACAGTGTGCTGGTGGGCACTTTATTGAAAGAGAGCTTTGTCATTCCAACGCTTACAATTATTTGTGGCAATGGGGTCAACTTTGTGTAGTAAATGGATATAAATCGAATGTCATTGTATTTTCTGTTTGGGTGGAATCAGTGGAAAGGGGGGTAAATCCCGCAGTGACGTAGCGATTAATAAAATGATAAATTTCAATTGAATTATTACGTTTTTGTGACATAATGTAATTTATTATGGTACATCATTCAATTTATGTATCAAAACAATGTAATTCAATATTTACATATTTCAGTGCTCAATACTCGTCCCTTAAGGGACATAATACTAATAATATTCCTAAAAACTATAAGCCTGTTATTGTTACAGGGATTTTAAATTGAAATGTATTCGTGTATCCGGTGCGGCTGTGTAAATTGCAGCTCCAACAGAAATGTTCCTTCCGCGGAGATAAGATAAAGCTTAGACGTTTTGAGGCATTCAAACCGGCATAGGGAGGACGGTGTTTGTGGAGGAGAATTCCTTTCTCGTGTGTGCATTATAAATGGTATATAATTTACACGTTAAATGTACTATTAAGAGTCAGGATCAAATGGATGTATGCGTGGTATTCGAACAATTTTGACTTCATGCACTTTTAGTATTGTTATAAATAAATAGATATGTTATTTTAATGGGTCTCAGCTGCTGATCGTTCGAAAAGATTTCATTTCAGCCATGTTTGCAGGCTTGTCAATAATAGGATATAATTAAAATACTGTCTTCGAGTTATTGTTAGTTTTAATGGGCGAGCTGTTGAATTATTCTATGAAGAATGTGACGTGGCTTGCGAGGTACGATATATGGCCGAGATAGCTGTATAAGGAGCCACGTACTGACTATGCACTACATCGGATAATGTCTGGAACAACAGGATACAGCTGTCACCGACAGGAGAGCAGTTACAAATGAAATAAACATTTTAATACGTTGCTTAAGGCACCTCTCTTAGCGTGGGTGAGTCAACGATTATACACAAACTCGTACTCCATCTTACCAGTATCCAACTGCGACGCCTGGGTCTCTAACGATACCATCAACAAGTCATGAGAAAACCTACACGCCACAAAGTTCTTCATATTGTCCTGTAAGGCTTATGAACCCGGCCAACCTGTGCTGGGTGAGTGTTAGACCCAATGGTCTTAATCCTTCTCTCTCTCAGAGGAAACCTGTGTCCAACAATTGAGCGGCAAAAGAGCTGTTAAGCAGGTAGGTAGAATATGTTTAGTACAATGATTAACTGTATTTATGGTACCTATAATGAAAAGGAATAAAGCATGTCACCTGTTAAATGTATCTAAAAGTGATATCGAAACCCATTTGAAAATATTAATTCTGTCACTTTGAAAATATATGGAAAATAACATCTGATAGAACATTCTAATTGTACGTTCAAGATCATACACGGACCTTATTCCAGTCCCGTGGATATAATACTTTTATATGGAGGAGGATGTCTTGCTGGTCATTTTCCATTAAACTTGAAGGTGTATGAATGGAACTGAACATATCTTCATGCATTTTGGATGTCTACGTATTGTATTGCATTTGATGTACTTCTGATTATTCTGTTCATTGAGCAACTCATATCTTATTTATTAATTCGCAAACAATACAAAACTAGTAAACAGTTCAAAGAAATTGCATTTTAGTGGTTAAGGTAGAAAAATCCCTCAAAAAATAAAGATACAAAGTTATACAATAGATTATATTATATATAATAATAGGTATATTGTTTTATTAATATCGATAACGGCTAAAGACAGAAACACATAGCATCAACTTTTTCAAGCGCGCGCGTTTCACGTCAGAAGTCCGCATTTCTGCAAATAACTCACAATTTTACGTTTCATTCACACACACTTACCTGCGCTGAACAATGTCCGCAGGTGTCCAGCAATGTTACACACACATAACTATCTCTGTTACTTACTTTACACACTATTGTCTACCTTAGAACAATAGAATATAATCAAATTAAGTTGGGCTCAGCGCATAAGGGACAGCTACATTCACGCCCACATACATTAATATGCCAATTAATATTTCTAAAACTATCGAACATAATTACCACGAATCTCTATAATCAATAGCATTAATTATAATGTGAACGGTGTACGCAACGTGACCACACGGGCTTCTTATAAATATTTTCCATTAACAGATAATAATCGTAAGCCGACTTAAGCAAGCCGGGAGTGGTCTCATTCATCGGTGTTACAACTCATCTAAAGAATCTATAAAGTGAAACGTATATAAGCCGTCGTTCAAAACTAATTTTGTCAATATTTTATACAAGTATATCTTAGCTTGAATTTAGATGAAATAAGATTTCATAAAGGTCAAGATTTAGCCAAATAGGCTAAGCTTAAGGGGAAACACAGATTTCAAAAGTATATATAAACAGACACAAAACGATGTGACTGTACATTTACTTCTTTGTTTTGTACACGTTTAAGTTTCAAAATTTACGTAACATTTTCTATAAGATTAAAAGATTTCCCTCTTATTGTTAGTTGATATAGAGCTTAAAGCTAAGCCAATTTAAAATTGATTTGTTGTATCTAAAATATGTATTAATAAAATATGGTAAGTTACAGTTAAACCTAGCCATATAAGAGTAATATTAACGATGTTTAAAAATACTGTAAATAAATACTTCGCCCAACAGTAGTTATGTCATTTTTTTTCCTCCGTTCGACCAGGAATCCTACCAGACACTATGAGTCCAAGTTTAGCATGTTTGTTGCTTGGCCCAAGGGATCATCAGGCTATAAGTACCTGTATAAATAAGATGATAAATTAAAATAAAGATTGCAATTTAGGTCCTGACGCAGGTATTGGCAATCAAGGTCAAAGAATCCAGTACCTACGCCAAAATGGGGACCTTGTCAAGACGAGAAGCGTTGAATGGATCAATAAAAAATGTAACTCAACTGGTTATAAAAGGGCAGAGACTGACTTATCCACGAGAGTAGACATTGTGACCCATACCAGAATTTATTTTGTACTATATAAATATTCTGAATGGCCAACAAAAGGAATTCCAATTAACGCAGTCTAGGAATATTGATATATAAATCATTTAACTACGCAGCATTGAATAGAGATGACATTTATGGGAAGATATTCCATTAGATGCTATCTTTTCGGAATTTTGCTTGTGGTTACTTTCTTAGAATGATTGTGAGATAAAAATACGCTGTAGTAATAGATCTTCTTTAGTACCTAATTCTCTATGGATCTAGTCGAAGTTTGCTAGCATTAAGTTTAAGTAATCATTGCTTAGCTTTGGAAAATGAGGACATCTTGAAGCGATAGAAATAGAGCTACTTTAATAGTAACAATGAATGTATATGCCCCGTAAAGTGAGAATGTACCACCTAAATAACCTGGTCGAATTATATATAGAGGTATAAGTCACTTAACGTTCGGTATTTTAAAATCATCAAGCAACGTATCCCGCTGTGTCCCAGTTCCGGTAACACACCGGATCTAATTTACATCGCAACGCTGAGCCCGCGCTGGCCCGGAAGTCATTCGCTATAAAGCGATGCTATTGAGCCATTTCGGCGGGAAAACCAACAGGTTGTCAAATTAAGTGACCCCAGCGAGGTGTTCAAATTGCTGAGTACATAAACTGCAATTACTGTGTGCACTGATGCGAGTAATTATTTGCTGTCGGCCTATCACTGTGACGTCAGCTTCAGATGTTTGTACGTGCGTTTCATGGCGGAATAAAAGTATGAATGATAATGGTACTTATTGTAATAGTCGCAACTAGGTTTTTACTTTGATGTTTTAATACGCCTTTTTCTCCTATGCGTATTACCTACGTGTATAACTAGGGTATTATCGTTGTGCATGCATGTGTGTGTTATTATTATAATTACATATAAGCCGGGAGTCATGCGGGGTGGGCAGTGAGCGGTAACAGCCATATATCTCTATCCATACCGGCCTGACTTGCTTATTCTGTATTAATCACCCTCTTCAGACACGAATTCGAATATCTTTGGAATTACTTTAAAATATTTAATAAATAGCTAGGTGGATGGACGATATACGCGAAGTGGCTGGCAGTGGTTGGATGTGAAGAGCTGAAGATCGAGCTCAGTGGCGTGCCCTTGGAGAGGCCTATGTCCAGCAGTGGACGGGAGATTGATGATGATGATTTAATAAATGATATTTAGACGTATTTAGTTATATTCAAATATTGGCAGGTAAATATTAAATTGTAGAAATGCAATCGAAACAATTCATTCTTTATGTATAAACAACACTTCAAACAGATAAGCGGCACAGACTTTTCAATAATGCCACAGCTATAATTCTATGAACTCCTACAGAAATAACAGTAACATTAAATTATAGAGATCGCTGCTAAATCACATTACTGGTGGGCGTGGCGAACACAGAGACCTCCAGGCGATGGGACTGAGAGCATGATACGTTCCACATGTGTGGCCAACAGACGGTAATTACTTGCAAGTCGCCCGTATTAGTAATAGAGGATCAAAGTGTGCTTATTAGCACTGACACAGATGCTGAAATATAAACAAATTCTGTTCAGTGCTCGAAAACATCAATACCACGAAATGTATTGCGATTTCATTTGGAGTACTTCGTAAAAAGTGAGTTGCGAAATAAAAGTTGTAATGAGTACTATATAATCTTTAGTTTACCGTATTTCATCATTAGCTAAAAGGCAATAAAATAAAAAAGGCTGTTTACTTTACAGTGTTATCGTGGGAACCTATGTACTAAAAAAACAAGATATAACTACGCCGTGAAGATATATATTGTACAGCCTAGTGCAGTAATTTTCGAATTTAAAGTCGAAGGAAGAAGGGATTAAAAATATCGAATATTTTGGCCCCGAATATGATCACTTAGATCAAAACCTGGATATTTGATAGATTAATGTATATATTTGTATCTGCCGATATATATTCGCAATACGTACGATATAAACTCTAAACGTCAGTGTATGAAGACTACAAACAAGATATTGATCTCACGATTCGTCCGATCATATCATTTGAATGGCAATCGGCCGTTTGGTATTCGCCCTGCGGTCCCACTGCATTAAACAGAATTAATACTTAGTTGTGCGAACTTAACATAAATGATGTGATGTCACTGGTTTTATGTCTCCTTTAGTCGAATGTATGTCTCATTCCGTCACGTATCTTAATGTAGATAACGGCTGCGTATCTTACTTTTATTATTCATGTTCTTTGTAGGACTAGCAGTAATTACATTTATCGCTGATGAGTTTCAAATTTCAGTTATAATTTTGTACAACCAGTTTGCCAGAATCGAGAATAAGGTTAGGAATAATTGGATGTTGCAGACTTCTCGAAGCTTGTCTCTTTGCTAAGCTGTGTACGTTTATGGGAAAGTATGACATGATGATTCTTATAGTGAGTGGATCTTGGCGAAATGTTTTTTCTTTATTATCGTCATCAGCCTGTGTTAATCTACTATTCTATGTAGGGCACCTCTATCGAGCCCCATCGTGCTATCTCCTTGACTTGCTCCTAAACCCTTTGTGGCATTAATGCATTTTACATTGTATTCTTTTTAGCAAAATACAAGACCAATGATATAATTTGTAAAATCTATTTATAAGTACAACTTTGTTTCCTTCTAAATCCCAATTGTGTATGCACCTAAATTTTTTTGTACTATTCCAATTTCATTTGCGTTCTTTAAATTTAACTGCTAAATTTAAAATCCTAATTAATATAAAAAAATATAGGTATCTGTTCTATAAACATTCAAGCGATCTGTCACGATACCATCAACTCGCCTACAATAGTCTTAAATCGATACTATGCTAGTACTTCAATCATACATACTTATGAAGTGAGAGACAATAGCGCAATTTCAAGCTTCGAATGGCATCGGATATGATTAAACCGGTCGCAGAAACATGGCCTTAGGAATATATCTGTCAAGTACTAAATGAGTGTGCAAACTGTGGGCGAAGGTACTTCGGAAGTACAGAGTATCTGTTTCTTGCCATGCCACGGAAAGTAGAGTAGAAAACTCAACGTAGTGAGAAGGGAAATTTTGTAAGAAAACTTTTAAAGGTCTTTCATTCGTGTAGTATGAGGAAAATCTGTGTATATTCAATTACTCAAGTCAGTACAACTATTTAGCATATTCCTTTACGTTCAAGAAAGTTCCTTAACATTCTCTTCTTATGGTTTTATTTATTTTGTGGTAAAAAAACCTCTTATGGGTGTTATATGTTTTGACTGAGAATTCGCCGATCGTTTTACGAGCGTTGGAGGTTATTGTCCCGTGACGTCATCGTCTGAAACTACATCGCGAGCTCCTTCAGGTGAACGCCACGCCATGCACAGATACATTATGTAGATTGTATTCAGTAAATGAAATGTGTACTCATTCTGTTTTATTACCCGTTACTTATTTAAAATTATTATACAACTACGTCTGTTATAAGAATAAATAAATATTTTCAGAGATCGTATACAAATATAACATAATAAATGTAAGTTGGACTTATCGTATCACGTTAAAATTATCTAACATAACTGATAAAGAAGGAACGCAGAGACATAGTTGATTGACAGACTGGGATACTATCGTACAGATCATTCAACGCACCCTTATCCTGTCAAACGCTTCTCACGGGTTCTCTGCTTTTCGTCCGGAATGTTTAAGGGTCAATATTTATAAAAGTTTCCAATATAAACAAATGGGCGTCTCCCGATCGTTTGTAACTCTACACCGGGTCGCTCATAAACGCCGTCTTTCATCCCGGCTGGCTTATTACGTTTATAATATTATGGGTGTTCGAAAAAGAACAAGTGGGCACCAAAAAGCGGATGTGAGGATGGACGGGAGCGAGGCTCAGGAACGTCTATTAAACAGGCTACCGAAATATGATCTCCTGCGTTCCTGTATTGAAATGTGTTCGGTACGATTTTGTATCGCCCCTTTCATGTTTTATGGTACGCTATTTATACTAATGTACGTTTAAGTTATGCTTCGTAAGATTGTTAAACGAGAAGGTTTTGAAAAACTGAAGCTGTTATATCATGTCTATTATCAACATCTATGACATCAATGTCATTTTTCATATCAGTCAACTGCTGGGCACGGGTCTCCTCTTGCAATGAGAGGGCCTAATGTCATAGTCTTAACTCGATTGACTACGGGTTGGCACACTTAATATACTTTACAGAACGTAGAAATCTAAGTTGTACAGGTTACCTCGTCTCTATCATATTTGATTTTAATTAACCTTGAAAAAACACCTGAATATCCTATTTTCGTGTTAGTGTTAAATTATTATACAACAAATAAATAGGTACATCGAAGGGGGACTCCAATCCTCAAACATAAAATGAGTAATACCTGTTTTATCCGTTTCTACATGACTGAATAATATCTCGATATGTTTCCGTGGAATCATAAGATCTCCCACAGATATTGGAAACGCAACTTAATGACTGCACGTGGGTGTACAGATCCCATTCGCCAACTATGGAACCGTAGCTATATTAAATACATCGTGTTTTAGCCATAAAATACGAATACAGCAGATTCTGATTATGGCCGTAGATATCGCAATTTACTAAGAATTCCCATTTCCTGAAATCGAAGGTGCATTTATTAAATATATATAAATTACAGTTTCAAAATGTTATAGCATCGAAGAGTTATCGAAATAATATTGACATTATTGTAAGAAATAAAACGTCCTATAAATGCGAATGGCTATTGATGCAGTTACCAAAAGAGTCCAGGGCTCATTTATCTTGACTACATATATCAAATACTTACTGATAGAGTCAATAAAAATATTTGGAACTGGCGTGTATGAAGAGAGGGATGACTATAGAAGCACATTAATTATGTAGGGATAGATATGCTTGACACTTAGTGCTCTCTGCCACCCGGTAATGAATCTAGCGTGTCGATATAATGGAACGTCATATTCGAACATTGTTAACAGTAAACAATAAATAATAACAAGAGGTTGAAGATAGTTATCGGGACAAAGGACGCCGCGATTTCGTATCAGACGTACGGCCACGACGCGACGCCGCGCCGCAACAATGGTCTCGAACAAATTATTTTCCATGCTGTAATTACACTATTTACACACGACACAGCACGATACCATCAGAAAGCAACCCCATCATTATTATATTTAAATCAATTACAATGATTATATTTATGGTGTTATCGGAGCGAGCGTGTTCGTGGGCGTTTGATTCGGTCCAACCATAATTAATGGGGCTCTGATAAGCGAGAAAACACTTTAGATTAAAGTGGATGGGCTTATTATATCAGCAGACATTACTCTTTTATACAAAGCGTTAGTCAATCAACTGCTATGAAACGCAGTCATAATTTAACCCACGCCGGAAATTGTTAACAGTACGGGAATTGAAACTATAGACAATTATTTCGTAATCTGTTCCCATAATCATCTTTAAATTATTTTTATTTCTTTGTTTATATATGGAATAAGTTTAGAATGTTGATAAAAATAAGTTTAGAATGTTGGGTAGTATTAAAATGTTTGTTCTTTATTCTGCTATAATTAGTGGCATGTATTTGTAAAAATGTAATATAAATCAGTAAATCTGTATGAATCGCGTGTATGCTGGGCGTTTTGAAATAGATTAACACGTAGTTTTTCAAACAGGTCACCGGTTTAAGTGCAGGGGGTTCTCGGTTCGAATTTCGTGTGGGCAGACAGGCAACTAAATATTGAATGTGGGGATTAGTTTCGGGCTTGAATTACTATTTTGACAATTTACTATCTCTTTTACAGACATAATTTGATAATTGTATATTCGACGCCCATCGAGAACAATAATTTGTTACGAACACGTGTGTTTACGTATTTATTCAATACAAAATAATATATTTTTTTTCATCCGTAATCTATACCAAATGTATTCATTCAAAATATGTTTAGTCTTATATAATCTGTATAAAACACATTTAGTCATTAGTTGTTCGTTAAAATTCAGACAATGCGTGGCAAGTTTGTGATCAAATAATCGTATGTGGGTTGTTCGAAGACATTTATTGTGACAATGCTTTCAGTACGGAAAACAAAAGTGGCAAACTTCCTTGTGTAGATAACACTAGAAGCGCTCACCGTCATTTAATAATTATCATATTCGCCGCGAGGCTGGAATGGTTACATGATGCTAAGTAAATGCACGCACTCGTTAGCCAATATTCGGGCTTGTGTAAATTTGATTTATTAGCAGTGCCCTACATAATGTTTCTGATGACTCGAAAGATTGTTTTGCACTTCCAACTAATTTATGTTGCTATCTAACTATTGTTATCTACTACGGATATTTGAATAATTATGTATCGATAACCGGTGGCACGTGAGTATACTTCTCTGATCACCCTTTTTTCTAAATATATGCGTGATATTGTTTCCTGAATAATTTGAAAATTTTGTGTTAGTATGAATTGATACTTTATTTTCTGGATTTTATAGACTAGACTGGTGTAATGGATTATGGATTATTTTGATCTGTTCGCATACTAACGATATATATTATGTTATCGTTTAAGGAAATACTGATCATTGAAGTATGAGTGCCTCTAGATATCACTTCCTTTATTTTATAATGCTAATATATTCCGCAATATACGATCGCGTGATAATAATCGAGAACCAGGCCCCTATCCACTTCGTTATTTTCTGCTTACTTGTAGGTTGTATGGCAAACTATGGCCTTAATCCTTCGCGTCCAACAATGGATAAATAAAAGGGTCAATGGTGGGCCTAGTATTTTTATAATGACGATATGGGTTCCTAGTGGTGGCTCGGAGTTTGGATCTGTGCCTGGTGTACCTATGTACCACCTATTACATCGGACTTAAAAAACGTAACTGGTAAAACATGGGTGTGTACTACATGCCTCTGTCTACCCCTGGGGGGGTTACAGGCGTGTCGTTACGTTTTTTGATTAACAGGCGCTAGTTAGCACATATATGTATATCAGTGTAAATATATATGACTCTGTCTAACATAGATCGCCATATTATTATTGTTATTATCTTAAACCGAGCAACTTATAAGACTATTGCAGTGGGTCCACGGCGCCAGCGATCTGTACCTCGGCTGATATCAAAGGTAAAGTAATGAGATACATACGTCGATAAGCGAACTCCTGCTGTGAACAATGTCATATTACCCGGTATCGGATGCGGCTGGTGACTGCACAATATTTATGTACCTACAAGAGATCTCACGTTAACATTCCTAGTAGAGATAGTAGGTTCCATATCTTTCACACGATACATGAGTACGTATTCTTATCTATGGGAGTTACCAGCTTTACAGCTGATGTATGTGATTTTTCTCCATTTCATATACAGTGCCACAATGAACTTACCTACGCGTTTTAAAGTCGCAAGACTTAAAATATGACTAAAAAATAACTAATAATTATATAGCTGATATTTCCGAATTTTCCTCATTTCATATACATACCTACAGTTCGATAAAAATGTAGGTATCTACTCGTTTTAAAGTAGCAACACTTAAGAATATGACAGTTAAAAAAAATTTTTGCTGTTTAATTAACAAATTCACTACCCCAATACATGGAATTTATTAACATGTAACTGGTGAGGAGTGTAAGTAGTGCTCCTTTGCCTACCCATTTGCAGAAATGCACACTTAATGTTATGTTATTTTATTAACTTTTGATTTTAATTGCCTGTCAACGTTAGAAAATATATGTTATAACAAATCGGAAAGTTGTGAATAAAACAGGATAAATTGACATAAAATTAAAAAACATACTCATTAATTTGCCAGGAAAAATGGCAGGACCATATAATTAATAAAAATTGAAAATGAGACTAATTAATTTGTTCTGAATTTATTCGTTTTTCCGTTGAATGAAATATTCATATATTTTCCTTTTAAAATAGTTAATGTAACAAAATATCAATTATAAAATTCGTACATTCTTCGTAAATAGTTCTTTATTATTTATCAATAAAAAATCTTAAAATATTACACGGAAATCATCAATTAAATATCGTAAATATTTTTAATGATCATTAAAATATCGTAAAGGAATCGGAAATAATAAGAATAAATGTACATTGAGTGACTCACTTTTGTATTTTCATACAGTGTTACGTTATTGAACTAGATTTAGCTATTAGGAATATGACGGTTATACATTAATTCATTTAATTTAAAGTGTCTGGCAGCACACGAAAATAAACCCACAAACGACTCCAAGCATACTTTGAGTTCTTGTAAAACTGCGACTGAAAGTTGGCAGAACCAAATCCACCAACCTGAATGGTGTAACACCTACAAACTTGTCTTACATCCCGTTTATAATTATGGTTAGGTATTAGGTAGTAATATTTTTATCATTTTATACGTTGGTAACTAAAGGAAACTGAAACGTTTAATTAAAATACGTAAAAATACTGAGATAGTGAAATACATCGGGTGTAATTTTATTGTTTGCATACTTGTCGTGTGTTTCGCTTTACACAAGATAAGGTAACTGCCGGACTTTGAATGGCAAGCCTTATTCGTCTGTTTAATATTAATATTATTAAATATTAAATTTTATCATAACCTAAACTTCGCAGCAACTGATACGATTATGAAACTGTTATATCATGTTGTAATTAATTAACTCTTTGAAAAGTCTCTATTATATGATTTCGTAAAAACACCAAAAGCATATGAACTACGAGTGTCTAAACTGGCACAGACCGCACGTTCTTCTGTACTACTCATTACGCCCTTCAAACGCGCACGCCAGTTTCTTACACTTGTAACTAAATTTAATATTAATTTTGAACATGACTGTGTTTTAAAAAGGTATTTCTTTCAAGTGGTAAGATCAAATGTAGGAGCTGGTTAGATTAAATCTATTTGAGGCGTTACTGTAATCTCTAGTGGGTAGCGTGGAGTGTGCCTAGCGAGCAGCGGCCAAGATTGCTTCCGTTTGAACGACTGAACTTAAAAACCTGTTCTCCCCCACTGATAACCCGTGCTTAATACTAAATGTAGTCCATTAGAGATATACTAATACGTTTATGAATGCATTAAGCGTAGTTAAACTATGTATATTTAGATCACACAGATGAAGACGGGCGGTGTTTTATCATTTTTTTGTATTGGTTTGATTCTTTTGACAGCGTTGGTCATTTTTTGACGTTGTAAGTGTCGAGAGGTTTAATGTTTAAATCTTAGTCGTTTATACATACATATAACAATCAACAAACGATAAGGAATATTTTAATTTTTACGAAAAAAATAATTGATTTTACATTAAATTAAAAAATATTCATAGTACAAGTACAATAAATATCATTACAACTCAAGCAGAACGTTATCTTAAGAATTTAGTAAGAACAATCGTTTAAAAACAAGTAGTAAATAATTTAGCGTAGTAAATACTGCTATCGTTGTTAATATCCATCGAATGGACTACTTTTACGATCAACATTACTATCATACAAAATTTTGTATATAGCTGGCTCTTTTTTGACCTACATTAGGTACTTCTTCGTGTTTTGAGCCCTTTGTCTATTGACATTGTTACAGGCCATTAAAAGAGCATTAATGTAATAAAAAAAAACTATAAATAACAATTAAAATGCACGCCCTGACGTGATTACAATCTCACGATTCCCACTCATTGATTCACGCGGAACTGAACTCCACGTCTGTATGATATTTAAACTTATCGTTAATTTAACGATTCCCACTAAGACCGCCGACCACCCACTCGGCTATCGACATCTAGATACGGCTCCCTGTGTACACGTTGAAATAAACAAACACATTGTGTGATGTTGTGATTAGTGCCGTATGTTTGTCAGCGCCGCTCTCCACTTCCGTTGTGCTAACGCTCCAATCTTGCGATTATCAAACTCTGAAGCATATCTACACGTAACCTCTGGCTTTAACCCTTAAATTATGAGAAGAGATCAGTGGCCCAGTGGAATATAAAAAAAAAACAGAAACGAAACTCATCTAAATGTAGTAACCCACTATCTACATATGTATATAACTTATAGATTCTATAGGGTCTTATCGCAATTCATAATGTGTGAGATTGCGTCTGTATGTGATGTACTAGGTATGTTGTGAACTGACAGTGATTGCTAGTGAAGGGATCAGAACTGCGCGTGGACTTGGCAAATTAATGTTGTCAGATGCATAAGTAAAACGTTGACGGCGGACTCTAATACTTTTCATACAATATCTCATCGTAATCCTCATTAATACATTTTTGTGTTGTTATTGGACACGGTCTTCTCTCAGAATCAGAAGGGTTAAGGTCAAAGTCTTCCAAGCCGACCTAGTGCGGGTTAACACAAACAGTTATACCTAATATAGGAAAAAATAATCTCACAGTTTACTTAACAAATATGAGCAGATAACTTTATTAAAATTTCTAAGTATTTCCCTAAGAAAGCAGAGTTAAAATAATAAAATCACAAATAAGAAAAACACTTGCATTTCTCGGAACACAATTGCAATAAAAACATTTATATTTATACCCAGCGGCTGTAAACTCGATATAACTTTCTTTGACGCTCAAATAAATATCGGTTTATTTCTGTATTGTACCAATTCGTCATGTTTGATTTATGGGCAAGATAAGAGTGCCGTTCATAAGGATCTCGAAATATATTTATATACGAGTACATTTACACTCGTGCGTAATAACTCGAAGAATTAATGTTGACGAGCTCAGATAACTAGGCTTATTGGTATTGGGCGAAATTTGACCCTAACTCATTACTTTTTTTTATACTGTATTAACATTCTTAAGTTAAAGAGTATTCGTCCATAATTCATTGATTTTTTTATGCAATTAATGCTCTTAAGATAAAGAGTATGCTTCTATGTATATCTTCCCTATGCGCCTGGTTATCCATCTGTGATAATATGATATCAACAGTTTGAACGGAAGTCATGATTATTTAAGTTAATATGACGTAATGTAATTACTAATAACAGTTACAGCTTCTGTACTCTTCCTTATATAAACTTTATACATAGTATCAAACTCCTCTGTGCGCGCAGTATTGTCAAAGAGGGGCACAAAGATTTATCTCAAACTACATTTCATTTAATACGTCACATCTTGAGAAATCCCCACTGGATTGTATCACACATTCATTCCCGAGAACCCCATATGTCGTACAGTACTTCTATGTATGTGAGTCATGAGGGCCAATAATGAGTGTAATTGCCCCTTTTCTCACATCGTGATTCATTGACGAAACGAGATGCACGATACATAAATTTTATTTGTTATGCTCTCTTTAATCACGTGTGAGTCGGGCTAGTTCCCATTGGCCCGTAATCATAAGGGTTTTAGTACGAGTTTTATTTCGCCGGCCTACTTTATGATTAAACTGGGTCCAAAATAGCATTGCAACTTGCACAGTTGCTTGATGTCTGGTTACATCATTTATGAAGAAAACTAGAGCGTTCGTTTGGGAGAGTAAACATTTTTATAATGTGTGTTGCATTCGACGCGGAACTGGCGCATTTATGGAAAGAGAATTGGGGCGTACGAAAGACATACATTCGTGAACAAAGCGATTGCGTGATTGAAAAAAGTTATTTGTGGCAGTGATGATGTAATCGTGATGATGATGATGGCATCGCTCATTAGAGACATAGGGCTGGAAGAACTTTTCTTCATATGGCGTGGTAATGCCCGGCAGTCCCCAGTTCTTCACAACAAATGCTAGTCCAAGTAGCCAAATTCTGAACGGCTTACATCCATATGGAGTATTAGGGCGTAGAATTGTGTCTGCAGTTCTTGGGTTACTTAGTTTAAATACTAATGTGCATCTTTTTCCAAATTATCTGCGTCATATGATTGAATATCATTTGCCATAAGTATGGAGGGAAACATCGTGAGAAAACCTACACCTTAGAGTTGGCCATCGACTATGGCCTATTATCACTTCTTATTCGGTCGGTCGGTGATAATGAAACTCTTAACAAAATAATCTTAACGAAGATGATATATAATAGAATTCATTTTTGTCTTGACATTATTGTAAAATTGCATTACATTATGAAACGTTTAAATAATGTACCGCGAATCACCATTTTCATGAAACGTTTCACTGTTTCAGTATATTTGAATGTAGAAAAAGCACGTCAGATATGTAAGGACAGACATTAGTCATCCGTTGGTGCTGCCTACGTCATAAAAGATATGGCATCGCATATAGATAGAATATGGTTCCAGTACCATCAAAACAAATGATCAAAATCAAGTAAGACACAAGCACGTCCTAGCAACTATCAAGATAGCGACGATTAACATCTGTACACGTGTAGGTACGTAGTACATAGGAATGTGACGTGTTTCATGGCGGTTGAAAGCCATTGATTTCCGTTGCACAAGTCCGACTCGTTCTGTGACATCATATATTATGATGGTCATCGTCGAAATGAGAACCTTCAAGGCCATAGTCTTGCAATGACCCTATATTAGGTTACCCTTGTCTTATAAGTTCATAATATTTATATAAGTATACAATAAATACATTTATAAAAACACGGAAATGGCAAAGGATTTACTACCTATATTCTATGGTAAACGCAAATCGTGAAACGTGGGAGTGTACTACACTCCTCTGCTTACCCTTTAAGCATTACAGATGTGATGTTACGTTTTCTTACATGAATAACACTAGAATGAAACGAGCAGGTTTTTACTATAAACACGATTAGAAGGTTGATCATAAGTTACAACATTTTTTCATTGGTATCACAAAGGAGGACATGAATATATTACCGGTATTAACTCATTAATAGACGCCACGCGCTGACGTAAGATTTGTGATAAAGACGTCATTAATTAGAGATAACACGTTTCGGATGCGAGTTGAAATATGTAGTGAATGGTTCATTGAATGAGTCGTCGTAAATATTAAGATTTATATTTGGTTGTCGCGTGCTCAAATGATTACATACATATGTTCATGCCAGGTCCCTTACGGGGTAGGCAGAGGGCACGGAGTGCTAAATGCCAATGTGCAACAGTGGACGGGAGTAGGCCGATAATGATGATGATGATTATTATTATTATTATTACATCGTCATGGGGTGGGTAGAGAGCACGAAGTACCAAATGCCTCTATCCTTACAGACATGATACGCTTTTTACATCATCTAACATCTGCTATTACACATTGAGAAATCGATGATCGAATGGTATATGGACATAGTAACAATAAGTGTACATATAACAGAAGTTCAGCTGCGTGAGTTGTTGGCAAGTTTTTGCTTGAACGCCACTTGAGTGACAGCTGACCGAAAATAAGCCATATTGATCCTTAATAGCTATGAAATAAATTTTTAAAAATAAAATTTTACCTAGTAAACAGAATTTTGTTTTGTAACCTTAACACAAAGTGTCAAAAGACTGATACGTAATTGTTTCGATCGTATTTATAACCTTTGAAGAACGAAAGCATTATGCCAAATACCAACGAGCGGGTAGTTAGGGAAAGGTTACCTTCACTCTGCGTTACGTACACAGATACATGACGACATATAGCCAATGTTGCTAGGTGTTAAACATAGCGACAATGTATGGAAAAAATATGTTTAAGTAGAAGTTTCGTAGTAATTTTTTTGACATTATTTTTTTAACTTTGTTTATGGATAGCATCCAAACCATAATGTGCAATGTAGTCATTAACAGTGCGACAAGCGAGACATATGTACAATGTACTTAAGTCGAGATATATTGTTTAATAATATTAACATGTTATGTTGTATACAACATACTTGTAAACACACACACGTAACGTCACACCTGTAATCCCCGAAGAGGTAGGCAGAGGAGTGTAATACACTCCCACGATTCACCAGTTACGTTTACGTCCCATGGAATAGGTGTATTGTAAACAAATTAGACAAATTCATCTATGTAGGCTCCGAGGCCAAAGTAACAAGGTCGGACACGTGACTAAAATACCACTTGCGATTGGCAACTGTTTTCAATACAGACCGAAAACGGTTATCGTAATACAACATTGGCTTTTTAGGACTCTACGCGGCTCTATTAAGTCGCGGTGAGTCATTTTCATCAATGATTGATGTTTCTTACTAAGGCCCTTACTCACACAATAAATTCATCTCTAAAAGGTCTCAACATATGATTGTATGTAAATATGTCATGTACAATACGATCATGCTATTTGTCAGATGTAATGAGCTTATTATAAGTTGTCTATGGTTTTTTAAGTGTAAATTAAATCGTTATTTAAAGATGACGTATTTTAATTACGTTATTACTGAGTATTGTGTATTTATTTTTATGTTTACAGTACACAGTGGTGTTTAGTAGTATTGGAATGAAGTTATGTCATATTTTTTTTTTTTTTTAATAAATTCAGTAAATGAAAAATAAGTAAAGTTTTTAAGACTCAGTTCTGTTTTAAAATGTTAATATAAGAATAAACATGAAGATGTGGACTGATTTAGTATAAGTTATGTTTTCATAATATATATCAAATTCGGAATACATTTTGTTGTTTATGAATGGCTTGAAGTATAAGATTGGGCACGGGCCTTATTCCACAGTCACTTAAAACTATAGGCTCACGAACGCGCCGCCCACCGCGGAGTATCCAGTCGAGTTCGCTATCGAAAAATAGAAAGTTAACCAATTGGAAAAGGGCCACTTTCCCGCTATCTAGGTTACCATAAACCCAATGCGACTGTACTAGATAATCATAATCTTACATTTATAATGAAGAGTGCGTCCAATACTCTGTCAGCGACAGCTGTATATATACGTTCCTAACTGGCCTTCATGTAGTGTTTAGTGCTAGCGCGGGGCGCTACAAGTCTTTAGATAAGGACTAGATTACAAAAACTACTGGTTTCATAGTGTCCAACCTGCTTTAAAATTTGAAAGACAATATTAGAAGCAAATGTAGAATGTACTACATAAGCTCTTTCTCGGCGTGTTTATTCACAAAGAACCGAACTATATGAAGATTAATTAATACCTATTATAAAAGTTCATCAATGTTTGTTCCGACAATTGTGTAACACTACCTAATGTTTTAAAGCTTCTTTCAGAAAAAATCTTTTATGTTATAGTTCTTCTATTAAATCACTATACAATGAGATCAACTTAGAGATTAGATACCTAGAAATTAACGGGAATCCCTAAAGTGCAGTTAAATGCCGCCAGAGGCCACCCAATCAATGACTGGCCGATTTTCATATTCCTTAAATGTCACAGTAATTACTTTTTGGAAGCTTACTGTTATTCAGGTTACTAAGATATTCCTTGTTTTATTTTTTTTTGACTCAACAGGAAGATTCGGTAACTTCTAGACTATTATTATATTATGATAAATATTAATTATTTCTATTAATATTAAATTGTCACAGATAGAACTGGTATTCCCAAATCCCGAAATGCATTGTTAGAAAAAATCGAATGATGCCTTAAGTATTCAAATTAAATGATCGGTTGTGGCAGTCATAAAAATCTCTATCAAAAACCTATTGAACGTATTTAGAAAAAAGTCTATTTTTTCAGTTTTTTAATCGCGAAACAAAGTTTAAGTTACGAGTCTATCACAAACGTATCGGAGACGAGCATTTTCCACTACGTTCTAGAACGAAAATTTATTTAGAAAATGCGGATCTTTGTCTTCTCTATGCGGAGATTGTACTGATATGAAAATGAGTATAAACAAAATAGCGGTTCTGGACGCGGGCGCAATAAATTGCATCCAATTAGCAAGCGCGAGCGACGGCGCTATCTGGCGACAAAGCGAACTTTACATATCTTTACATTTAACAGCCACTTTACATATCTCCCGGCGCTACCTAACAAGACATGCTCGCCCGCCAGCCGCTGATATGCATCATCAGTGGTAAGTAATAAATAACGTGTTTATTCGGCAACGCGCCTTCGGTTCAGTGCAGGAGACGCACATATATGTAGTATATCTCTCCTACCAATTCCATTACTTCGACTTGCGGACTGATAGCTTGGGTATCGCCCCGTAACATCCTGAATCTAAACATGAAACTCCCGGTTTAGTGGCGAACCCATCTGTAAAAACTTTCAACCACGTGGCAATATGAATAGCCGAAATTAAAATATAACAATTTTTATACCATTGTAAGAGAATTGTTAAAATAAAAACCATCAATTTATATGGACTATTTTCGTACTTAATACTTCGCGTCTAACTAAAATGCGTGACTTAAGTAAAAATATATTTTTGTGATAATTCATAAATGGTCAAATAATAATATATAAAATATCCAAACGTAAACACGTTACACTTTATTGTCGTATGTTGTACACGAAACTTTTAATGTCCAAATTTTATAGTTAGTTTTACGAGTAACTATAACGGTGCAGGGATGGTACATATTTACGATTAGTGAACCCAGCCCGAACAATGGCTAGACAACGGGCGATACCCGACCCATCTACTTAATTTCGAGTAGACACCTTTGTCATGTGTTTTTGTTTGCGGTCATTTCCATAAATTACTGAGGAGGTAACTAACAACGCTGGTTTGTGGCCGTGTACCTGCTATTGTTATGGTAAATAGGAGACGTGACGAAGACGAGCCGAGAGGGATTCGGCAACGAGCAGATCGCCGCGAGCGTTGTGAGATTTTGTATCGATACGTTTTGGTTTATGTGAAAGTTATATAAAAAAATGTGTGATTTCAATTTGGCGGTGTTTACGTTAAGGATTTTTAAAAACTTATTTTACGATCTAATATGTTACGCAGCAAATATTAAAAACAGTGCAATATATTCGTAACGGCCAAATTACAAAAACCTTAGTACGATGATATGAATATAAAGCATTGTTGAGTGTTAATGTACATATTTAGGTATTAGGGAATTTTAGTATAAGAAAATATTGTATGGTATTGTATAAAATGTGTGTTACAATCAAAATTATAAACTAAAGTACTCATTAGATTATTAGTATGCAAGTCGAGTTAAGAAGTTATTTTAATTATAATAAGAAGTGGCTTCCTTGCGAATATACAACCTTGATCTTTAGTTCATTACGGACGTGTACGGTCGTCGGTAGTAGTGTCGGCGTACGCCCAAGTTAGGGTCCAATTAGCAGAAATTCCGAAGGGTTAATTCTGAGTTTCTCAGTAGTGGCGGTTCTTATTGTTCAGTCACGCTGTCGCCCAATCAGTTTAAATTTCGCCCGATATAGACGGTCTACACCCTTATACGGCACGAAGTTATTTTATTGAATTACCCTCCAATGTGTATTTGATAATGAGCAAAATGTCATATTGTGTATTTATGTCATACGCTATGAAGTTATTTTATTGAATTACCATCCAATGTGAATTGGATAATGAGCAAAAATGTCATACTGTTAATTTATGACGCCAGTTTTGTCGTGATTTATGTCGTACATTAAAATCTACGGGGGTCTTTGTAGACGTCTAACGGCGCCAGTATTTTTATTATTGTATTATTATTAATGGAGATAGTACAAAATTCTCATTTATGTTAACAATATATTAACCGTCATTTATTATCAACATATGCATTTGTATGCATGATTGTTATCAGTTTGGAATATAGGTTTTTAATATTGTTTACGAATTTTATCTATCTATACAGAATTAAGATTTAAAGTCGTGTTTCATTTTCAAGCAGCTCCTCTGCCCAAATGTATGTTATTGCTCCTTATAAGTTAGTACCGTTTGCAAAACACTGACGTGAGAAAAGTGAGCTTAGTGGATAAGTCGCCATATTTCTCTCATTTCTTCGACTCTCC
>DWME01002181.1:0-21723 GCA_018244795.1 Parelbella ahira ahira | reverse complement strand
TATATAAAAACATTTATGCTTCATTTGAAAACTTCGTCATCATCATCATTATCATCATCATCATCATCATCATCATTATCATCATCATCATCATCATCATCAGTCTGTCTAAGTTCAATGCTGGCCCCCTGAGTGTGTTTTGTCTATAATTCCAAGCTAAGCATACGAGTTGGGGTTGACCCTTGAAAATGTAATAAGGGACGTACCTACTGTTATTTGGAAATTATCTAAATTAATAAAATGATATCGGTTTGCCGTTGTGCGCATATAACGAAAACTACTGAATTGATTTCAATTATGTTTCCCGCGATTTATTTCTTAAACGCTTGGCACAGGCACAACGGAATCTACGACAGCATTTGACAATTTCCGACATAGAACAACCAAGGCCGACGGCTGTCAGCACAACACATTCATAACACGTATATGACCAATCGATCAGTGCCTTAGCGACCATATAATATGAAGGTGTTAAAGCTACGTCGCTAGAAACTTCAGGGCTACCAATTGGCTGCAACGCTCTTATAAAAATCTTCATCGGCATAATCTTCATTGGCCTCGCAAGCGCTGTTAGTGAATGCATGTGATACCTACTCTAGTTACACAATGCCCGTATTGAATGTTGCTTTCTATCGTCATTAAAATGACATATATTAAGGATCCGCACAGACGAAGAGCTTAACACACGCAAATATATCAAGATTAAATCGTGTTGGAACATTGTTGAATTTTTAAAATCAGATAAAACGCTTACAACGAAAGTGTAGTCCTATCTGCATTAGTAGATACATCATTACATATTTAGGACATTAGTCTTCAATTAATCCTAGAACTCTTTAAACTGAGTTAATGTCGGGCACAATTTCAGATTCCGAGCTAGCACTAGGAGTTTCCTGTTTTAAAAAAAATAGTATCCGACCCGAGATTTGTAACCAGGTCCCCTTGATCAGCAGTCGCGCTTTGCAACCACTCGATCAACAAAACAGTCGATAACTATAATTTTATAATTACCTTGTACGGATTCTATACATTTTTCTCACTAGCCTAGTCGCTGCTGTTCTTTATATCTGTTTTATTTGGTTTTCTACAAAGACCTTAAGCCAAAGATTAGGAGTAACACAAGTTCGTTATCTGTATTGTTTGACTTTTTGGTTGTGACGAATGGTTTCACAAATAAAGCTAAAGGCTTAAGTTTTGTGGCAATTGTTAAATCTATAAATCTAACCTTAAATAATATAGACAAATATAAGGTCCTAAAAGAACTTCTGTAATAAGTAATATTAGCAGTTATTTATCCGATAGAAAAACATACGTTTATTTTTCTCTTTGAAAGTTGTAGGCTATCGAGGCTGTCTTCTTAAATTTTTTTGCGTTTGCCATTAATTTTATGTTTTAATAAAATTCATAATTAGATATATTATTTTGTAACAAAAAAAAACTTTATAAAAGTCTTAAGATAACTTTGTTGTAATTGTAGTAATTGTAACTTAATTGTAGTTACAATTTACTTTTTAGGTTTCAAGGTTCATTTATCTTTGGGCATTATATCAGGTCGTCAAGTATGAAATTTGTAGAAAAATAGGCAAAGTTTGCAGATAATTTATAAATACAAAAAACGATTTTACTCATCAAAATATGCTCCAAAATTGTCAGCAAATTGTTGCCATTTTAGCAGCAGGTTGTTCAGCCTGGATACGAACCTGATGGACGAGAGACTATGAATTCCTGGAAGACCAATTTTACTGCATTATCGAAATTGAAATTTTTTCCTACCAAGAACTTGTCCAAATTATGAAAGAAGTGGTAGTATGTGGGACCTAGATCTGATGAGTATGGAGGATGATGAGGAAGTTCCAACTCCAATTCCTGTAGTTTTGCCACGGTCATTTGCGCAATGTGTTGTCTGGCGTTATCTTGCAGTAAGATAGGAGTTGATCTGTTGATCAATCTAGGCTGTTTTTTTATATTTCTAGCATCATTTTGTCAAGTTGCCGACAGTATATTTCTGCTGTGATCGATGAACCTGGTTTCATGAACTTCTAATGACTCACACGTGCACTAGTCCACCAAACACTGACCATCAACGTCTTCTAATGAATACTACGCTTTGGGGTATGTTTTGGAGATTTGTTCTTGTCTAACCACTGCACTGAACGCCTGCGATTGTCATAATGAATCCATTTCTCATCACAAGTGATTATTTGATTCAAAAATGGATCAGATTTGTGGCGAGAAAGCAACATCAAACAAGCATCCAAACGCTTTTGTTTCTGGTTTTCATTCAGTTCATGAGGAACCCACTTATCTAACTTTTTCACTTTCCCGATTTGATCTAAACGAGTTAATATTGTTTGTTTGCTTACACCGAACTTTAATGATAATTCATTAGCACTTTGAGATAGATCAGACTCCACAGTGACCTTTAGTACGTCATTATTGACTGCTGATTCTGGGCGAACGCGTGGATTTGTAAGGCGTGGATTTGTAAGGTCAAAATTACCACACTGACATTTGGCAAACCATTTTGATACTGTTTGCTACGTAGTTACACTAGAATCAGATACACCATTTACGTTTCGCGCGGTCTGCGATGCTCTAGTTCCATGTAAGCACTCATACTTCATTACAGTACGAATTTCCGACCGATCCATTATCAAAAACAACAGTTAAAAAAAGTTAATAACAATTTTTAGAGCTTAGGATAATTTCCTTTTACCGGCAATATGTGTAGCTTCTTAACAAAAAAACAGCATAGAAAAATATTAAGGCATTGTGAAATACCACGCGGTCAAAGTTGGCAAAAGTGTAAACTACAAGTTTCATACTTGACGGCCTATTAAATAGAGACAATAAACATTGTACGACATTTGTTAATAATGGAATTTTTCTTTTTTACAGACGAATCCACCACTTCCCTGGAGCCGCAGCCACTAGCATCAGAAGAAGAGTCAACACCGCAAAAACATTTACCGATCGAACCGATCCCAATAAAACCATCAGAAGCCTACAAACATACAACTGGACCATTTCCAGAACCAACTTACAGTTCATCTAACTTATCTCCCAATTCTCCAGTGATTTCTTCATTATCCACTCTGAATTCCAGTCCAGGTGTGTTTACAGCAAATCAGGAAAGATTTCACCAATCAAATATTGGGAGATATCCTTTCTCAACACCTGGATTTTCAGCGTTTCAACCAGTCACGCAATCAAGCATAATTCAAACCAATTCATCTCTAAATCAGGCGAAATCTCCGCGGCTGGATATCGTTAAAACTCAGTCCAATCTGGCGTCATATTCGACTACTTCTCTTGCTGAACAGTCAGTAGCTGTATCTGCATCGGTGGTGACAATGCCGTCAATGACAAGAGTGCCAATAACGACCATGTCTTTAATGGCCCAAGGATCAATGTTACAAACAGTTCAATCAATGTCATCTATGACTTCAATACCGACTTTGCCATCAATGCCTATAAAAGCATCAGTCCCACCTACCGCACCAGACTTACAAATGGCATATATACCATCAATGCCTTCTAAACCAAAAGTAATTACACAGACATCTGTACACTCCGTTTCATCGATGTTACCAGAAAGACCTACAAACTTAATGCAGCAATTCCCAACAGAACAGCTTGCATCATCATCAACGTCGTCACCATCACAGCAAGAAGTATATCAGAAGCCATTAGACTTTACTGTATCGTCCATTTTGTTGAACACGTCAGAGACATCAGTTCAAAAAAGGACATTAGATCAGTCTGAGTTATCGTCGTCAACAGAATCTAAAAGGTATCGAACGCTATTAGAACCATCCACAATAATCTCAGTTTCAAGTCCGCCGAACTATGCAGGAGAACAAACATCATCAGAACAATCTGCCCCGTTAACTTCGATGATGCCATCAAGGTTTATAAGTGACGAAATGATGTTAGAATATCCTATGTCGTCATTGTCCTCAGAAGAATTGCAGGATCGAACGACATTTGAACGATCTATATGCCCCGTGCCATCATTTCTGAGAAAATCAATAATAAGCCAGAATTCATTACCAGAAGAACATACATCGCCGATCCCAGTAGATCTGACGATGAACCGGATGCCATTAAATTCAATGAACTATATACCACTAGAACATTCCATGACTCCATCAGAACAAGGTGTGATGTATCAACTGTACTCAGATCAATCAAATTCGCCAACATTTACAATGCCAAAGCATGCATCTGGCCTACCAGATTCAAATATGCAGCAAATGCAAACAGAATATTTTACAACGCCTTCAAATTCAACGATACATCAAATGGAACAAGAATGGCTCTCAATACCGTTACATTTATCTTTGGATCGAATGACAAACAATGATTCAATGACATTAGAACGGATCCCAAAAGGTACGATATCATCAGAGTCAATGGTAAATCAAGTCCCAATGGAACTTTCTGGGGTGTCATCCATTCGTCCGACACCACTAGAAAATTGTAAGACGTCATCAGGTTTCACAATAAACCAAGTAGAACAAGAACGTGTTACATTGCCCGCAGAATTGGGCATGGAACAATTACAGCAAGGTGATACCGCAATTGTGTCTAAATCACCTCCAGATTTGATACTGAAAAAACCTTCTGCTATAGTATCAGATTCTACATCAAACCAGGTATCACGAGAACATAACACAGTATCATTAGAATCTATGACGTTCCGGATGCCAGCAGAACAATTTACAACTCCATCAACATCAACTTCACACAAAATTCCAGTTGGACATTGTAACATGACGTACCCGTCTAAAAAGCACCGGATTCTCTTAAAATATCATAATAATCTATCGTCTGAGTCCAAAACGCAACGGGCGCAACCAGAACATAGTCCCATGCCATCTGAGCCACTCCTACATTCGGAGTCGCCGAAAAATTCTAAACTGCCAGTAGAATCTGAAAGGCAAGAACATTTTGCCTTGCCATTGGAGGCCATTTCAGATTCTATGAGATATTCAGAATCTGACAGGCTTAGAATGTTATCAGAACATCTTACTGTTCCATTAGACTCGACCTCTAAGTGCATGAGAGCAGAAAATTCAACGATGACATCACAATCATGGACTCATAGGATACCAGATGAAAATTCCACAAAGTCAACAAACTCTATATTACACCAGTCGCTAGAACATTCCTCTATGTTCTCTAACGTTACGGCGTGTAATGTACAAGAAGAGTCTACGATGCCGTCGGACTCAACGGCATATCAGCGTTCACCAGAACATACTATGTTGCCACCAGAACTAAAGTCTCATTGGATGATGACCCAAAATTCTACCGTGCCTTTAGAATCATCGAGACATCGGATATCACCCATGTATTCTGGGATTATATCAGACTCTAGAGTGTACCAGATACCAAAAGAACAATCTACAATGCTACATGCACCTGTAACAAACCAGGTACCGTCAGAATATTCTGACATATTAGCAGAGCATCCTACAATATCATCACACTCAAAGCTACACCGGACGATACCAGAACAGATTATTATGTCATCAGACTCAGTAATGCCACAAGATACTTCTACAATTGTAACACAGTGTGCACCGAATCAGGTACCGATGGAATATTGTACGTTACCAACTGAGTGGGCAGAGCATCGGATACCGCCAAAACAATCTATCACGCCACCTGAGTCTGAAAAGGATCATTTCCCATTAAATTTAACGGTAAATCGGGTGCCATTAGAATATTCAATGATATCTTCTGAGACGCAGCAGATGAATTCGGAAAATTTTTCCACAATCCCAGAGTCAACAATGTATCATGTTCCGCAAGAACGTCCTACGGTGCTTACGTCTACAACGCACCAGATTCCAGCAGAAAATTGTACGATATCGGCAGAGTCAATAAAATATCGGATGCCACCAAAGCATTCCACCACTACATCAGAATCTGAAATGCATGAATCGCCATCAAAACATTATAATGCGCTACCAGATCATTTTGTAACATCATTAGACTCTAACTTCAACCAAATGCCACCAGAATATGATACAATATTATCGAAAATGATTAGGATGCCATTAGAAAATTCTACCGGTTCATCAGAATTATCAATATACCAGGTGCCGCAAGAAAATAATACAATGTTATTAGAATCTATAATGCATCGGTCACCAACGGAATATCTTGTGATGCCATCACAATGTGAAAAGGAACGATGGTCACAGGAAAATTTAGAGCCAACGTCGCACCAAATACTCCCAAAATTTTCTACTATTCATCGGAAGCCATCAACAGATTATACAACATCAACAACGATAACAACAACAACAACGATATTATCAGACAAAGAGCTGCATCGCAAGCCACTAGAATGCTCTACTTTATCATCAGAGCCAACGATGAAAAGGCATGAAATGCAATCAGAACTTTCTATGAGGCTTCCAGAGTCTGTAATATACCAGATACCCACTGAACAATACACAATGTCACCAAATTCAAGGATACATCAAATGTCATTAGAATATTCACCAAAATCCCCGATACATGAGATGCCACCTGACTGTTTGACGATGTCACAGTGTATGCCATCAGAACATTCTTCAATGTTGCTAGAGACCAGGATGTCCCGGGTGTCTGCAGAAGCAGAACATTCTATGGTGCCCTTACACTCTAGTGCGCAGTTTTTATCTTCAGAATACGGTACGGTACAATCAGAAAGCCTAATACGTGAAAACCCAAATGAACTTTTATCCATATCATCAGACCGCGATACACATCGAATACCACGAGAATATTGTACGTTGCGGATACAGGAATCTGGAATAACTCAAATGGCACCAGAACTTTTAACAACATCATCAGAGTCTTCATTAGGACAGTTTATGCCGTTAAAAAAGTTGTCAGAGTCAACAATATATGGTGCATCAAACCAAAAATCATCATTGTCAATATCATTCTCTAAAGCTGACATGCAACCGAGACCAGAATATTCTATGTCCCCAATGTCGACTTTGCCATCAGTTACATCATTTTATACATTTCCACTAGAACAATCTATGCCCTCAATTTCAAACATACAACCACAACCTAAAGTGCAACAAATACCTCTAGAACAAACAAATTCATCTGAATTGAAGACTTCGTTACAGTATTTTTCACAAAAATTGATACCACGAATGCCATTAAATCAACCTATATCGTCTATATCAACAGAGTCAGATTTGCGTCAAATGCCATTAGATCAAACTAGTTCTACACTGTCGTCGATGTCTAAAAAGTCGACAATACCAACCGAATCTACAATGCAATGGATATTGCCAGAACATTCTGTAAGGATAGATGAACAATTAACTCAACCAATCACAACTCAATCACAATTCCAAGAGCAACCTAAGATCCCATCGGAACGAGTAATATTCCGAGTACAACAAGAACAACCTAGAATCTTATCAACGCAGTCAATGTACCGAACACCACAAGAACAAGCTACATTATTAGCCGAACAAACAATAAATCAAAAGACAGAACAACAGTCTACAATGCAATTCGAACAATTCCGTTACCAAAAGCCACAAGAACAATATATTATACCTTTGCAACAACCACAAACGGAAGAACAAATAGTGAAACCATTAGAAAAAACAGTGTGCGAAAAACCAGAAGAACAATCTACAATGTTGGGACAGTCAGTAACGTATCAAAGACAAAAATTAACAAAATCAGGGGAATCAGTGCATCAACTGCCATCAAAAAGATCTTTGCAATTTTTTAAACAGATTCCATCCAATCCATCTATGTGTGCAATGTCAAGCATGCCTTCAGATTCGTCAACGTATCGAATGGCGTTGGATCAATCTATGCCGGCAAAGCAATCACAAAATCAAATGCCGTCAGATAATTTGCCATCAGATTTAAAAATAAATGAAATGTCATCAAATCATTTAGATCCAGAGAAGAGAATGCATCAAATTCCATTAGATTATATGCAGTCAGAGTCATTTTCACAACGGAAACTACCAGATCAAACTGTGTTACGAACTCCATCAGAATCATCAAACGATGTTATGCTACTAGATCAATCTGTACCACCGGATCTCGCAATGCATCAAATGCCATTGGACAATTTGCAAATATCATCACAAGCATCGGCTTCGACAATGTGTGGAAAATCTATACCAACAATATTTTCCACATCAATCCAATCCACCACATTAATGCAACAACCGCAATATACTTCACCAATATCAACTGAATCTTCGGTGCAGAGTATAACATCAACGCCTAATTTAACACCTGGGTATTCTACTCTTTCAAGCTCATCGATACCCTTTTCGCAATATATGTCATCAACGCAACCATTGGTGCAACCAACTATATCACAGTCGTTAATTTCAACTACTTCAACGCAAAGAAAGCACTCGGTACAATCTAAGCCAACGATAACAACATTGGGTTCGGCAGTAACACCAATGCCACAAATGTCATCGATGCCATCTATGAGAGATATATCTTTTATGTCATCAGAACCCTCCTTGGTAGCAATGGAACCTATCCAAGAAACAAAGTCCGTACCACCTCTGCAAGACCTACGGTCAGAAATACCAACGGCGCCTGCCCCACACGTGCCACTAGCACAATCTCAGCCACAGTCATCAACAATGTCATCTGAACAATTAATAACAGCAATGCAACATATGCAGCAAATGCAACAAATGCAACAAATGCAACAAATACAACAAATGCAGCAAATGCAACAAATGCAGCAAATGCAACAAATGCAACAATTGCATCAAATCGAAAAAATACAACAAATGCAACAAACACAGACTGTACCGTTAATACAAAACATATTAACAGAGCCTCCAATGGATTCTATGGCAAATGTGCCGTCGGCGCGCTCTACAGTACAAACTACAGAAGTTTCAATGTCGTCAATGCAACAAATGGTACCATCTATTGCTTTAATTCCCTCGGCGGCACCGGTGTCATCTATAGCGCTGATGACAGTGTTACCACAAGTACAACCCATGTTATTGGGGATGCCGTTTGTTTCTCAACAGCAGGTTAGAACACAATTACCAACAATACTATCGCAGTCCTCAAAGCCACATACGGTGTCGAAATTACAGACGCCAAATACAACATCATCGGAACCATCAATAGAAGATCCTGCTCCACCAACATCGAATTTATCATCAGAGCCGTCTATGGTATCTTCACATGTGCCATTAGTACAATCTGTGCCACAACCGCCTATAATATTGTCTGGACAATCAAAAGCTTCAGCACCTGTCATACAATCAGAGACGCTTGGGACTTTATTGCAACAAATGCCATCAGAGCCTTTTGTCCAAACAACTAAAACGACAACAATGCCGTCAATACCTACAAATCCATCGTTACATATACCTGAAACAAAAACACAAGGCGAGACAGTGCCAGCGGTAATAAGCGATCAACTTCTTTCTGAAATACCACAACAAACAGGAAGATATGAAGATCATTTCACATCAAAAGCAATCCCAGCAGTTAACATTTTGGGTACGCAAAATCAATGTTTTGAGTCTTCAACAAGAACGGGATCACAAAATCGTGGATCAACTGCCACTATATCGACAACTTCACAAACAACCGCAAGTGATATTAAAATGAAGCCTGTAGAAAATTTCAATCAGTTGTCAAATAAACAGCACACAAATTTTAATCCATCATTTATGCTATCTAAAATGGAAAACGTTTCGAGAATTGAAATACAGAGTAATATAATAATAAAGCCTGCTTTAATAGATCAAGAAAATACAGAAACACAGCCACATAAATCTAATAATGTAACAACTTTAATGAGCGCAACAGAAGCCATAGGTATCAATAATAACCAATTTCGAAGACCGGACACTGAAGCAAATGTTCAGAACGAAGGCAATGCTTATGTAACCCAGGATACGTGTTCTACTTCTCAACCCACTTTTGCTTCTTCAAACACAGAAACATCTAAAACAAGTTATCAAAATGATGCATTTAATGTTCTACTCGACGAACCAAACAATCAAAGAATTATCATACAAAATAGCAATGCTCCGAATAATAACATTCTGCTTACCATACATCAAGCATGTCCGCAAATTGTGGTGCATCGAACATTTGATCTAAATGTGCAATCTTCAAACGCACTAAGAACAAGAAATTCTAGAAGAAGATATCAAAAGGATCCTGTGAATATTTCGGAATATGCATCTTCAAATGTAGTATCATTAAAAAGACCTTACAGTTACGATGATGACTTTGAAAATTTTATTACAGAAAATCAAATATATGGTAACAAGATAATCGTGAAGGAAAAATTGGGAGACACGTCACAAGAACATGAGGTAAATTTTCAAAATACTACACAAATTCAATCAGGAACGAAAACTATTATGAAGCCAAGTAATTTATTAGTAAATAATAATAAATTCCCCGCAAATTATACACTGTCTGACCCATTCGAATTTTTAAGTAATAGCAGTGATTATTTGAAGAAATCGTTTAAGTCTATTTGTATAGAAAAGCAGACAGTAAAACCAAATTATAATCTTTTAGAAACGATTCTAAATAACAGTAATAAAAGTGATGGAGTAGTTCAAGCGACGAATACAAAAACACGTCGTAAAGTTTCACATGCGGATAATAAAGTAATTAAACCTACAATACATTCAAATACTGTCGAGAAAATTGACCAAACCGATATACAAATAATCACTGAACCGAATAAGGGCAATACAGAACTTAATTGTATTTCTACTAACCCGACAGAATCAAACACACCGCAAGCAGAGGAAGTAAGCTCCTTAGATCTTTACGAGAAAAGGAAAAGAATACTTAGACTAAAACATTTATCAAGACGTGAAGTACGCGATGTTCAAAAGCCTGAAACGAAGAAATCTCCGCCGGGTGGAAATGAAGACAACACAATAACGTCACAAAGAATCAGGGCTGAAGTAAGCAAAGAATTTGCTAATACGAAGAATAGTGTTGGGGAAAAATGCAATGACACAGAAAGTGATTATGAAGAAAACGATTTGAAAGATTATGAAGCATTTGTGACAGAATTGAACTCGACTACGAATAACCAAACTGATACTAAGAAACTAGATTTCCTAGCAAATTTTATGTTGGGCACCAAGGATGCTTGTAAAGGTACGTTCGTCGAGTATGCATTTCAATTTTTAATGGCCTTGTTTAAAGTTTGCTTTTTCAAAGTTTTTATTTCAATGAAATTACGTATCTAAAGAAGTGTGACAATAACAAGTAATATGTGGGTTATTCTGCTTTAATATTTAAATTTACTAAAAAACTGTTTACAATTTCAGAAATGCTGTGGAATAAAAAGGAGAGGATAATAAATCAAGATAGCATAGCGTCTGCCTACATAGCAGCCGGTCGCCTAGATCGGCTGCTAGACGAAGACTCTCCGCGAGAATCACCAACGAATCGTAACACAGTCATTTTGGAAAATACAACTTACGAATTCTTGAACGAAAATGTAGTTGATTTTGAATCGAAGCAAAAGTTTTTATCCGAACTGTATTTAAGCCGTGTGCCAGCACAACACAGAGAAGGTAAAGTTTAAATTATAATTGTAGTAACGGCCTCAAAGCGACGGGTTTCAAATAATACTTAAACAGTCTTTGTATTGTTCTGATTTATAGGATATTTATCAATAAAGGAAATGGTTTCCTGGTGCAATTAGATAATTGCACCTCATATATTAACCAATTTATACAATGAGGCTGGTTAAACTTCTGTTGATAAAACTGATTACCGGCAATTGATTGCCTCGGTGGAAAAGTATAATAGTTGCAAGAGCGACTTCTGATCGGGAGGTCCTGGGTTCAAATCCCGGGTCGGGTGCTCTCGGATTTATCTAATTTAGAATTTCTAGTAGTAACTCCGGAGTCTGGATCTGTGTCCGGTATTGGCAATAGGCTCACCACTAATTTCATGGGACGTAAACGTGACTGGGGACACGTGAGAGTATTCTACACTCGTCTTCGTCTTTCCCTTCGGGGATTACAGGCGTAACGTTACGATAACACCGATAACCAATTTGGGAAGTGGCGTTTCCATATTTTGTCGTCGTATTATACTTGAGAAAGGTACCCAAAGGCATGATTTCATTGTTGTTTATTTTACGCGGGAGTAACTACTATGCCCGACATTAAATTTCGCGTCAAGTTTAAAGTACAAATTTAGAGGTTAATTCCGCTACCAGTGCAATTTGTGCCACAAGGTTGCTATATTATGTTTTCTGTATTATACATATTATGTTTAGGTATGACATGAGGTTGTAAATTTATTAAGCGCTGATATGAAGTCCAAAATGATTTGAACATCTTTAATATTTTATTCATTTCAGGTTATGAAAAAATATGGCAAGAAATAATTAAAGAGCGAAAAAGAAGAGATGGTAACAAAGACTATGATTACATAACAAATATGAAGCCCATAGAAACGCCAAGAGAACGGGAAAAAGAACAAGCCGTAATAAATATCAATTCAGACTTACAAACTTTGACTGAAATAAAAAATGGTGTGACCGAAAATAACAATTTAATTAAGCAAAGGTTAGATCAATCCTGTCGAGATAAAGAAGATAGTATAAAGGCTTTAGCTGAAAAGAATTTTTCAGAGCTAGACCGTTTATCAAAGATTGCAGACAGAAAACGTAAGATTGCAGATGTAAAACGCTTTAGTGGCCAAGATACAAGGACGAGCGATCATGATCTAGGCTGTGGCAGTCAAAACATTCAAAAACCAGTTTTAATTCCAGATTCGATACTAAATAGAATATCAGATCCTGTACCAGAGAAAATATCAGACCCAACCCCAGTTAGAATGCCAGATCCCATTTCAGAACCTATATTAGTTTCTAAAGCAAATCTAATACCAAATCAAATGCCATATCGAATACTAAATCCAATACCAGATTTAATACCAGTTCCCATAACAATTGCCTCCAACATTAATCCACCTATAAATTATCCGAATTTAAGTATACCAAATATTTCTAAGACAACATCTTTAAAAACTACCGCCGATTCCTGTACCACGTCAACAACAACGACGACGCAGGCCAGGTCTATGGACGAGCCGCAAAGTACTGCGACGGGCGTCGATAACATATTTAGAGGAGCAGCTATAGCTAAAACAAGAAACATCAGCTGTCAAACAGAGAAACTCAGGTGGCCAGGGGTAGAAGAATTACTGAAGATGTACCATGACTTTGAAAGAGGTAATGATCTATCCAAAGTTAGCATGTAGAATCTTATATAAGTAGTTATAATAAGTACAGTGCTTGAGATACGTAAAAAATACCTAACGTACTTTAATGTATAAGTTAATGAATGGTTCGTATACTGCTATGTTTGCTGATTATTAGCAACAGTAGTTTTTCATCATTCCTTTTAAACACTTTAGGCTCTGCTAAGTACTTTGACCGGTAATCTGTTAAGCACTAGAACAGGGTGGTGTTATGTGTACCAGACTTTGGGTTGTGGAGAGAGCCTTTTAACAATCAGGAGTAAGAAAGGTTGTACTTTAAATTATGATTAATCCAGCAGCCGTCTATATTATGCTCTCTCTGCTCTGTGGTTTATAATCCGTAGTGTCCAAGATTCTCTACGAAAATGTATAAATTAATTAAAATCATTGACCGCCTCGTTGGTCGAGTGGCTGCGAACACGTTCACGGATCAGAAGATCTTGATTTCAAATCCCGGGTCGAATGCTATTGGATTTCTAACTTAGATTTCGTAGTAGAAATTTGTATTACTGGCTCGGAGTCTGGATATGTCTCACCACCTGTTTCATGGGATGTAAAACGTAACTGGTAAACGTGGGAGTATATGACACCCCTCTGCCTGCCTCTTCCTCCATCAATAGCATAGTTGCAGTAAGTTCGCTTTAGAAGTCTAGACGGTTTTGGGAAAACGCTGTTAAAGCTTAGGTGCGAAAATCTTCCGTAAATCCTTTGTTTCTAATCAAATCATATTTGTTGATACCTTAAATCAGCGGTTCGCAAAATTTTTTCGTCTAACGCTCACTTGAAAAATCACTTATTTTGTAGCGCCCCCCAATTTTTTTCACCTTAAAAACCTCAATAACATATTAGTTTCCTCCGGAGTTTAATTGAACCTATATTTTAAACGAGACTTTTCTTATTAAAAGAAAGCATTAATAACGCAACTTTGCAATACTAAGAGTAGGTATCTTTTATTCAAAATTAACAATAATCAACATTGATTGTGAGCAATAATAATACAACTTTATAATATTATATGACTTTAATAGAGGATTGTAAATAAATCGTACAATATTTGTTCGCGTCAAACGTGAATTATAATTGAAACTTCTAATTTCAATTTTATTTTTTCTTTAGTTTTAGTAGATTAGATACATAAAAAATTCCGCGTTCCGCAAGTGCTCAGCTGCTTGGCCGCAACAATAGGTAGGTATACCTATTTTAAATACGGGCCTTCGGAGGTGTGAACTTCACCTGCGACACTGAAGACACCAAAATATTCAATGTTTGATAAATATTACTAAATATCTTAAGATATAAATTGCGTTGTGAATGCATTAAAAATAATAAATATTTAATATATTTACTTTTAGTTTATATTTATACAATAAAAATAGGATATAAATTTATATGAACTAATAAATGAATTTCCTCTTGTAGGAAGAGTTAATATCAATGAATTTTAAAATATGAAGTAGCTGAAGTTACAAATCACCCATTGTCCCCTTTAATGACATCAGCGCACCCCAATTTTTCCTGGGCGTCTTACCGCTTCTCTAGGCTTCCAGTACCCACAAGGGGGCGTTATCGCCCACTTTAAGAAAGACTGCCTTAAAGGGAAGCTCAGCACCTCCCTATTTCTTGTTTATCTGAGTCATTTGAATCAGCATTTATAGATTTATGGAACAGCAATTATGGATCTAATAAATAGTTAAGTGCAATACGCTTAGAATCGTTACTAAGCATAGATGCAGTATCGCATCTTGTTATCTGTTTTTTATATTGACCTGACAGCGCTGGTTATGACATATACTTACTATACGAAACTACAGTAACGCTGCATATTGATTTTAAGACTAGACCACTCATTTATTAAATATTACTTCGGTCAAAACAGTACCTATATCTTCTTAGTGTTCATTTGTTAGGATTATATCGATTTTTTATACAGTAAATGAATTAAAATATTATAGTAGTAGATATAGATATCATACAGTACTTAAGCCGAGAGACTGAATAAAAACTTCTAGATTGTAGTATGCTTGCATAACAAGTACCTACTTATTGAGTATCAGCCAGTATAATTACTATATGTGTATCTATATATATTTTTTATTTCAGTACGCAAAACAGAAGCCATCGAGCTCAACCGTCGGAACACGGCGCTCAAAGTGAAGGGCGCTCACATCAGCCGATCGGCGGCCAGGGACTCGGACACTGCGCGGACGCTGCTCACGGAAGGGCGGAACTTGGCCGCGGAAGAAGCTGCCCTCACAAAATCTATACAAAAACTTTTTAATGCTGTCGATATCGTTAGGAATTACCTTTAAATGTAACGTATATTACACATAATGTGATTTATATACAATAATTTATTTGAAGACCCTAGTATAGGACTTAAAATTATTCAAGAATATATTATATTTCGATATGTAGGTTTATAAAATGCGACCAAAGTTAAATGTCTTTTTGTGACTTGTTGGAAGGTTTTCAAAGTATAAATATTGTAATTATTCCATTGAACGAGTAAATTATTAGCTCATAAATGGTCAGTAATCTCCTGAAGGTTGTAATTGTTTATATATTATGTACATAGCTATGTATATAGGATTATGTACAGAGATTGAGCGCCACGTCCGCTAGGACCGAGAGTCTCAACTCCGGCTTTGAGCGTGTACTTTGAGTTGAGACTCTTTTTAGGCGTTGTATTTTGTCTATCAATTGAATATTATTCTATATCTAGGAGAAATTAATAAGAGTGACTGTTCATGACAATCAATTTTATAAGAAAAATCATCTTCATATTGCATTGTAAATAATTTTATCATTACGAACATTCTAATTAGAAGAATTTAATGATGTGTTTAATGAAATTACTGTATTTATTTTCAATGCCGTATTTTAATTTAAAATGATAATTAGACTTAATGTAGGTAAGTAATTTTAAAAGGATTTTTTATTAAGAGCTCTATCAACTCCAATATGTTCCATAGGTAAATTTGAGTTGATTAGTCTAAGAACCAATAGACAGCAGACAACTGAAAGTGTTGGAAACCCTAATTTTTTTCCTTTATGCTGCGTAGAGATACACTAAGCTCGACAAGTGAGTGTGGCTTCGCATCTCGCAGGTTTAGATTTAGCGTAACATTAATTACATGCCACCGCCATCATCGTCCACCATTATTATTTTTAATTTGTAATAATACCATACTTTAAGTTCCTAAATGGCAGCTTTCTTAAAATACTTTCAAATCTGATCTCATTATTATAGGTACCCATCGCACCTAGATACGCGAAGCCACCCTTGTCGGGCTTACTGTGTGTCCACCTCGTGTAAAATAGACACAACAGTGCGACTGGGAAAAACTTGGGGTTTCCTTAAAACATGTGCTGTCTGCTCGTTGAATACATATATGGAAAAATTCGTTTACGTTCCTATTAAGCTAAAAATAAAAATGGAACATACGACGTATGTATATACTTATATGTTTCATTTGCTCTTATGCAAACAAAGTTACCTATTTAATGCGAATTATTTCTGACACCATTTTATACGCTATTCATTCTTCGTTCACAAATAAAAACGTTATTTTAAGTACCTACATAATTATACAAATAATGTTTCTGTATATTTTCAAAGGCACTAATCATTCCAAGCAATAAAAATATGGCTTTAACACTGTATGTTAGTGACAGTTGCCTAAACTATCTAAGCATACCTTTCTCACTCCTGGTCACTAAAGCTTCTTTAATATCTCTAATAGACAAGCAAACCTAACGAGAACTTAATTAAAGTGGAACAGGTGAGAGTAGATTGTCATGATTGTAGGTGGTGGACTTTCTTAGATTCTTTATCCCTATGGGAAGTAGGCGTGATAATCCGTACCTACATCTGTACAGTGTTATGTATATGTCTTGTATGTCTTTTTCGAGCCTATATGGCAGCGTATAGGTACCTATGTTCTTTTCGATGTTGGAAATCAAATTATACACAAATAGCTTTATAGCGGACTTATTACAATATAAAAGGAAGTAGCACTTCTTGTTGAAATTAATCAACAAGAGCTTAAAAAACAAATTTCTAATTTTCCGTTCAGTTATGGTGTTCTCTGCCTCAAAAGAAAATACGTCTGGAAGACCACTCTACTCTACTCTTTTTGACTCTCGTTTTCTATGTAGGTACTGGGGCTAAAAATAGGTACGAAGAGTGGAACAGATTTGGCTAGGTACCTACCTATATGTTAAATGAAAACTACGAAAATTCTTTATATAATAGGTAGGTATACGTAACCTGTCCACAAATAACCGTACAAAATGTAGACTGCACAATGCCTTTTTTTGTAGATATTTCGTGTTCATTGTTAATTTATCTTTAATTTAATGTCTCTAATGAAAGGGCTCAGTGAGTTTTAAAACATGTAAATATTAGGTAGGTATACCTTACAAATGAAGATTTAAATTATTTTTATATTCATGTTGAAAGCATGTTGCTGTAGATGGAGAGTTTTAATTTACGAATTAATGATAGGTTTTCTATTAGTAGGTATATAAAACATTGAATAGTATCTAATATCCGTCTGATCAGAAAATGTGTTTTGAAGACTGCTTTTATTCAATATAAAGTTCTGATGGAGACAGGCTTGCTATGCTACTGCAGCAAAAATAGTCGTAACTTACCTACAACGAAGTGTTTTAAAATATATAAATAGTTAAAAATATAAATTAAATTGTTTCTTGTTTGAATTAAGCGCATTTTTCGTTTGTTAATATTTGTCTTTGTAAATAATTTTCGTTGCAATATGAAAACGTTTGTATGAATGTTATTTAATATTGTTTAATTTCACCAAAGGAATAGATAATTAATATGTGATAGGTAAGTAACTAATTGTATGTAAGAATATGACTGATATAATCACTATCTACACAATATAATCAATGTAAGCCTCCTCGTTTTGAAGATGGCACTATTATATTAATGAATTGTACTATTTTGCGATTCGATAGTATTTTTAAGATATCTTAAAGAAAGAGAATCCTCTAAACTGTAATGTTTCTCAATTTTTGTGTCATAATATTTCTATACGTAATTGTTGATTTAAAAATGATTTGCCGCGTGTATAATATTTAAACTTAGACCCTAACTTTTAAAAAGTTTGGGCATGTTACTTGTACAGAAATTTTAAATGAGTCAAGTTGGTTACACATTCGTTGTAAGTAGGTATAGCGATAGTCGTAATGTAAACAGTAAGTGATTATTGGTAGAATATATTTTTGTGGTGGTAAGAGCAGGAATACAGGAAATAAAATATTGATGTTTAAATATAATTTCGTCCTTTCTTATTATATGAATTATTTATTCCCCGTTCCCCGCCTTTATGAAATACAATAAACCTGTATTAAACGTTAGGACATCACCATACAATCACTTAATATACAAGTGTGTTTTTGTTTGTTTATTTTCACGCATTTGTATCCTGGCACTGCTCTTTTATAAATATGTAAATAATGTTAATATGAAATTACATTTATTTATGATAAAAAATGGCTGAAATAAAAGATGGCCGTAATAAAATCGAATTAACATAACATTCGTTTAATTGTAATGTCATCCTTGTCCTTCTTATGAGAGCCTAGATGTGAGAGCTAATGATGGAGCTATGAAAGAAGAGTGATGAATTGAAGGAGATTCAGATAAACGTATTTTGACTATTAGCTACGGGTTGGTTTAGGTTCATAACAACTAACATATTAAGTCAATTAAATGCTGCTTCCGTCAAAAAACCTGAAAAATCAGAAATCATTCCAAGAGGGGATCTAGCAATGATTTCTCTCTCTTGTAAATGTTAACTGTATAAAATTTACAAAATTGAATTTTGTATAAAAAATTAAAACCAATTTATTTCTAAAATTTATTATAAAATCATCACATTACATATACACGTAGGTATGTACTTATTTAGTAAATTACCAGTGTACAAATTTAATGCCGAAAACGTGAATAGAATATATAAGCACTGAAAAATACATGAAACTTATACAAATGTTTGGCAATGAAATAGGCCTGTTTAAAAAATAAAAATACAAAATTTCACATTTTGCATATAAAAATTTATTACTATAATTATTGGTTATATAATCTGGACGAATAAATAGTATTTAGTGATACAGTATTACTTACAAATTCTATAAAACAACCGTGTAGTGTTTAACAAATATGTATTGTACATAATGAATATGTAAAATAAAGAAAACATACACTTCATATCTAAATAACTAGTAATACAATAACAACATTCATCATCAGTCTGTCATTATCCATTAATCACCATCACATGCCACTCTAATCTCTTCTGAGCTCAATCTTCAGTTATTCACATAACAATCTCAGTCTTACTTAATGTAATTATTCATTCCAAGTATTTATTTTAAGACATTTTTCTTAAAGATAGGATTAAACTCTTGATGTGGTTACAGTAGACACACACAAACACAGCGCTCGCACACTACACAGATGGAACAGCTAATTAAATTGACTAAATATCTATTTGAAAACCTGTCTTGCTATACTGGTGCACTTATACATACATTGTACAAACATTAGTAATGGTGTCATCTATTTTGGTAAGAGTTAAAATAAATTACTTCAGAAAAATCAAAACAAAATAGTACAATATATTGCATATTGTAACACAAGTGTCGTTTATAGCTAGAGAATACAATACAAACTGATAGATCCAGTTTTTATTATTTATTTTACTTAAATTATACAGTTCACAAAAAATCAGTTTAAACTAGAAATATGTAATAAAAAGCAGCTAATACTAACACAAATAGAGACAAAATAGGAACCCAGTACTTCTGTACAATACTTCTGTCATCTTTATTAACCACAACCTTAACTTCTTTATATTTCTTCTTTTTGCCACTTAACTTCCATTCATACTCAGCTAACTCTCTTCGATTCCTCTCTTCTTCCAACTCTCTTAACCTCTGTTCTTCTTTCTCCCTCTCCAATTTTGCTGCTTTTTCCTTGGCTTCACAAGTAGTGTCACAAGTAATAGTTTTTTCTGCATTACGAGCAGTGTTGCAAGGCACCATTCTCTTAATGTTACCGCAAGGACAATAAACTTTTGTTTTCTTCAGACAAACTTGATCTTGATTGCATGGGCCAGAATGACAAATATTTTTACAACGATGTCCACACACTAAATTACGTGGACATTGCTGGTTGCAGCATAGCATATCTTCTGAAACTGTTGAAAGTTCTTTACAACGTAAATAGAGTTCTGTAACTCCACAGTGACAAGGCACCCTTTCTAGGATCTCGCAAGGTGGGCAGGGTCCTGTATGGCAGCCTCTAATTGCACATTTATGGCAACATTTCTCTGGACGGACTACTGTGCACTCTCTGTTGCATGGCCTGCAAATATATGACACATTAGGATAGTCAGCATCATACTTGAGCAAATGACACAGTTGTGTACACTTGTGGTTGCCACAAGCTAATGGCTGGCCACATTCTCTACCACAGGATCTACGACTTGCAGAATGGCATGGCTGATCCCCAACATCATGGTTCCCAAAGCATGTAATAGGCACAGGAGCATCACATGGAGGACACTCAAGGGTCATTATTTTAGTTTTTGGCGGTTGAACTTCCCACGGAGTAGCTGGTTTCTCTACCTGCTTGAAGACCACAGCAACATATTCATGACAAGTAGCTTTGCAGTTATGTTCACATTTTGGATAAGACTTAGCGCATACTGCTTTGCACGGTGGGCAATCACCAAAATGACAAATGTGTTGGTTTTCTGTTATGTGTCCACACTTGTATCTAATTTTGCAGGGTTGGTGGCATCTTGGTGGTTTTGTCTGTTTTTCCCTGCCACAAGGAATAGTGATATAGGTTTCCTTGCATCGACATGTAATTTTAGATTCTCTGTGGCAAGGATAGCATGGACCATGATGGCAGATATTGGTGCACCTATGGCGGCCACAATGTAAGGGCTTATCACATACTTTCTCACAAGGTGGACAGTTACCATTACAGCACTTCCTGCCACAACCATGCTTTCTACATGGTCTAGTTCCTCTACATTTAGTCTCACATCTAAACTCTTTGCAACATGGCAACAGTTTGGTATGGGTTAGACATTGGCATTTCTTCTCCACAACAACTTGACAAGGTGGGCATGGTCCCTTATGGCATTTCTCAGGACAGCTATGTTCACAGTCTTCATGCTTTTTGTTACAAGTGCTCATACATGTTTCAATAATGTCAGGACATTCAACATGTTTCTTATTAGCTCCACAAGGACATGTCATTGTCCCAGAGTTAGGGCACTGACCACAATTATTTGAATGGCAAATTTTTTCACATTTATGATAGCCACATGTGTCTTATGTTTACATGAATCTGTGCAGCTCTGCAGTGCCACTGACTGTCCTCTATCA
>DWME01002180.1:0-21726 GCA_018244795.1 Parelbella ahira ahira | reverse complement strand
GCTTTCCTCAATGAGCGCCATTGCACCCTTTCCTCGACTTGTCGCATCTAACATCTACCTACAGCCTTTCGCAGATCGTTATCCCAACAGGCCGGAGGGCGTCCTACGCTACGTTTGCCGAGCCGCGGTCTACACTCCAGAACACGTTTGCTCCACCGGTTCTCGGTTCTTCGGCAGATATTCCAAGCCCATTGCCACTTCAGCGAGCTAATTCTTTGAACAATGTTGGTGACCTTGGTTCTCTGTCGGATAATATAATTTCTGATCCTATCCTTCAGAGAGACTCCAAGCATAGCTCGTTCTATAGATCGCTGAATGACTTTGTACTAGTGGAGTAGGCGCGCCATGAGTTCACGTTTCAGCTCTGTACGTTAATACTGGTAGGACGCACTTTTTGAAAACTTTAATTTTCAAGTACAGCGGTATGGATGACGAGAAGATTCCACGTAGCTTACCAAATGCTGCCCAGCCCAGCTACAAAATTGTTTCTACCTAACTGCAATGTCTGTCCGAGGTATGTATATTCCGAAACAATTTCGAGAGGATGGCCATTTACGACAACAGGTCTGGGATCGATGTTTTTAGTCATCATGATTTTGGTTTTGTCCAAATTGGTGAGTAGTATTTTTTATTGGGAGCAACTATCTGCTTTACCGACACAACAAAACTAAAGCTAATTCAGTAGATGGCGTTGTTAAGCAACACTGAGCCAATATTCATTTCATGAAAAACACGGACAAAAAGCATTTTCTAAAAATGAAACCTATTTAGATCGATTTATCGCCCCCGAAACCCCCGTATTTCGAATTTCAAGAAAATTGTTCGTGCCGTTTCCAAGATTCTGATTATATATGTATGTATACATATATAGAAGAATTGCTCGTTTAAAGGTATAGAGAGATAGAGACATTGAGATACGTATTCACATTAATATCAGAAATCATACTTGGAATATTGATTTCTTAACTATCCAAAAATAGTTAAACTACATAATATATCACGATTAATAAAAAACTTAGTAAAAAATGTAATAATATTTACAGGAACTATTTACAATAATAATGATACACAAATAAATGTAGGCAAATTTTTACTTCATGCCGTACGAAATCTATGAAGTAGAGAGAGGAAGAAGGTGCTAGTTTTTTATATATTGCGTTACAGTAAAACTTCATATAACTCTGTAATACACATTAAAAAATCTATTTTTTTTTATAACAAACTTGAAAATATATGAACATTATCTAAGTCGCTCGTCTGTGTTACACTCGAAGATGGAATTTCACACTTTGGGCCGAAGCGAGATTCGGTATAAATGTAGGTCACTGGGTCGCAGGACAATATTTACATAAACCTGCCTCCGCAGGGTCTACGAATGGAATCCCTGCCTATTTTTAAATGAAAACGAACCTCAGTGTTATTAAACATGGAATTTTCGATCTTCGATTGGTATAACCACGTGAAAGTGCGTAAACACCATACATTTACATTTCACTTCATTGGACACATCTTTTGCTGCGCTAAAAAGACTAACTGCTTTAATGAATTACTGCAACAGTGTCCAGTCCCAAAGGCCTCCGACTGGGTTAAACGATATTAATACCTAAATTAAACTTTCTGGCTATTGCGTACATAATATCGTAGACAAAGAAAAATTTATAAGCATCTACGTATGTGTTTCAGGATTAAAATTTATTCAACTTAAGCTTAGTAATTCGTCATCAACGTACAAAATAATTGCCAGCTTTAGGTAAATTTTATGTATTACTTACTTATGTCCTAATTATACGTTTTCGTCAGATCTGTAGCCGGTGCAAATCTAAGATATCTGCCTTCCATGGGGTAAACAGACTAAACATTATAAATATTTCTATACATTGTTATTTTTAGATGTCTTGTTCGTTTTTCCCGTCTATTTTCCTCACATAATGTAATATAAGATACAAACAGGTTTGCGCTTATAAAATAATGTTTGTCGGTCAAAATTTCTGTCTGTTTCTCGTTGGTCAATGACGATAGGGGAATATATAGGTCACACTCATCATCTGACATTGAAAATCGCTGATGGCATATAATCTTAAATTTTCCCCATTGTATGTGAGGACGTCGTAGAAAGATTAGTACCTAATATCTCAAATCGGAGTTGGAAATCTTTACATTACACAAATTTTACCGGAGAATCTTCAGTTTCAATTTGAAATGACTAATTTTATCCTGCTTTGCATTTCTGAATGTTAATACCACGTATAAAGTTAGGGTAAACGACCCAAAAGTTAAGTAAAATGAAAAGCATTTAAATAAGATCGTATCACAATTTATATACAGAGAAAATGCTTTTTAGTTACATTTCACAAGCGTACGCAATATTCAACTTTAATACTTAAAAACGATGTTCTAATCTAATTAAAATCGCTTTACCCTTTTTTTTAGGGTACAAACCCTTGGATCCGGTACACGCGAAGTAACATCTTTACACTTTATATCATTACTTAAGGTATTGAGTTCAACGTTTTTAAAATCCCCTTGTACATTTATATAATTATGTTCTACTTTACGAAACATTTAACCTTATGTTTATCTTATTCTTATAGAGTCATGCTTTGTATTCTCTTAATATTTCTAGCAGTTGTTTTCGTAGGTTATGCCTTACCTTCATCCTTCGCTTGACTGTCTCTCTACAGCAGGTGATAATGAGGCATCTACGCTAAAACGAACTACATCAAAACGCAAATGACTCGTGACAAAATATTTGGCTATGATTTTTGGTCAATATTTGTTTTAAACAATCTTTTTATTACAAGCATTAACTTCCTGAATAATCATAGTGTAGATGTACCTATTATTCAATCAATTTTAATATATGTAGACAAAAATAGGTTATTTTATTTCATGACACAAAAATCATCCCGGACCAAAACAACCAACCAAATCAAACGATCGATAATGTTCAGGCGTGATAAAGCGTCAATACTGACTGTCATTACCTGACTTACACTCCTAAAGCTACTGGTGCTAGCGCTCCGGGCCTGCAAGAAGAAACATTCGTTCCTATACACCAAGCACACTCAGCATTGTATAAACGACCAAGAAGATTGACACGCTGTTCAAGTATTTAGAAGTAATATGGTCACAATTTCGATGAAACTGTATTCTCTGAATCAGTATCTTCTATTGTATTGGAACTGTATCTTGTATTGGAATTACACTTGGTGAATTATTGCAACGTCTTTCCTAACTTACTTTAGTCTCATGCAAGGATTTTTTGTCTAATCTTAGACCAATGTAAAACTTGATTCATTTAGATCATTTAAAAAAGAGTCGCGGATCAATAACCTTCCTTCAAAATGACTAGGTAACTTTTACAATAACGTCTATTCGATTCGAGCTCTGTGTAACGTTTCATGATATCATTACAATCACCGTTACACATATTGGTAAATCCGCTGAATGGCTTAGTAAGGTTATTCAATAAAACTCAGAGCTTACAGCTTGAGAGATGGCCGTAATATTTAACGCCTAACTTTTAGACTTAAGATGTGGAACCGTTTTCTGAAAGCACTATTTTAGCGCTTTTCTCATCCTATAAAATTTAAAGAAGGATATGCATTTTCCATAAAAGTGAGAAATTTCACGAGAAATACGAGTATTTGATACAATCGTATGATTCGTTGGAAGGGAACCGAAATTTTATATGTGGTTGTAAAATGAATTTCTCGATATGGCTTAATCTGTTGTTAAGAAACAGTCTAACAATTAATTGTACAAATTTAATTGTCTTTATGTCATTGCCACAGCTAAGAATGACATAGTTTGGGAAAAATGGAGAGTAATTTTAGAAGAAATTAATCAATAGAATGGGGTAATAATAGATTGCTAGAAATATTAATTATCATAAGCAGGATATTTGTGATCTTAAACCAAACAAAACTATACAGATTTTAATATTCATATATCGAAGTTATCAATCTGCGTTTTATTAAAATTTTTATCTCCTGATCTGATCCCTTTTCTAATCAAATTGTCACGTTTTGATCTTCAGTATAGATATATTTTTTATAATTAAGTTTTGCACAGTCTAATTGCCTTGACAGTTATGTGTGTAAAGCCAATAATTTTAATCGGCCATCTGATTTGATTATTCTGTCTTGACTCAGATGGCTATTTTAATTCCACTACGAATCTAATTCAAATTTACGCAATGTCGTTGACGGCTCATTAGACTAATTTACAATTCTAGTGGGTCATGGATTGGGTCCTTGTCAGATATGATATATGTAACAGTACTGATCCAAACTAAGCCGTATGTTTAAGGCCTCTTCTCTGATATATGAGAAATAGTCCAGTGGCAGTGGGTCATGGGTCTCAACGAAAATGAGACGTAAGTGATATTATAATTTTGAACAGATAATATTAAGCTCTTGTGGCAACGTTGGCGACGAAATTTCATTATCCGCTTTGCAATACCGCAATGATAGCGTAAAATTAAATTATACCAGTGGCCCAGTAGCGATCGAAATTCGATCGTAAATCATAAAACAACTCAGTTTGAGCGTTGTCTAGGTTCTAATGACTTGACTAATGAAATCATTTCTCTGTGCTACTTATTGACAACCATCAGTCTCATGTCTGCCATTGACAATGGGAACATAAATAATTAATAGTTGTGTTAAATGCATGGTAGTGTGTGTAATGTTTTTTTATTGATTTAATGTACGTTTTACGTACTATTTTTAAAAAATATTAGCATTCTACACTCCTTTTCTATATAATCTATAAGTGTGCCAATTTCATACTCCTCCGTCCGCGCAATTTTCGTAAAAAGGGGAACAAAGTTTTTGCTTCACGTATTAATATGTAGATTCTGCTATAAACGGTTCCAAAAAGGTTTGATCATTTTGATCAAAATCTTTTGATGAATATCAAGTCATGTTCTCTAAGGATATCCAAGGCTTTTTGAATCGAGGAAAGGTAGAAGACCTCATAATTTTTATGCTCAAAATTTGACTTTAAATTAGTATGAGCCCGTGTATTAGGTGCCAATAATATTGAATAAGTCGAATTCCATTGTTGGTGACCACATTACCCTAAACAGAAATAATTGTGCAGAAACGTGCCCAGCAGTCAGGAAGGAAGAGATAGTCGTGCAGCATATCTAACCTTATTGGTCCGGTACACATAGAACAGAAACATAAATGTCATATGCACATTTAGTTGGAGCAGAACTTGAAACTGTTAACAATGACATCATTACTTTTACTGATAATAAACAAGCTGCCGAATTAGCAGTCAATTCAAATGCTACTCCAAAACCAGAGCACAAATAATTCAATTATGCAAGCATTTTCGTTGTGTAAGTAAATAGAGTTTTGGAAAACAGTGTAATAATCTCCATTTGTGCCGCCAGAGAAAAGCTCGACAGAGTTAGCAACGAATACGAGTGACTCTTTACAATTGTTTGTATTCCAATCATTAGATATTAGAAATGAGCAACATTAATTTTCAACTTTGAATGAGACCTGACGTTCAAATTTAAATTATTTTTGTGTATGATTCATAAATTGTAAAGAGCCCTTGAACTGCTTTCATAGAAATGCTATATAGGGTATATGTGCACAGTTATTCCCGTAACTACTTCTTACTGAACTATGTTTGCAAAGGATCATTTTGGGTTCATTAATTAAAAAAATATTTGAAATTAAGAATGTTTTGTTAACATTGGACACGAAGTCATAAGGCGATTAACACATGATTAATTCAAAATCAGAGTAGTTATAGAAAGTTTAAGTATTATATAAAAAATTATAATAAAAAAAATTGATCTATGCAAGTGAACATAGATTTGTAATAATAAAAGTTGATTAGCATTTTGCTAAAAAGACTAGAAATAATAACAAATATCGTGAATAATAGAATCGATCTTTATGTATTAATAAAATCTTTACCAGAAACACGTAATATGTCGATAAAAATGTATACATTAATAGGTAATCTACTTGCATTCTCTATTAATTGGAAAGAAGCTCGCAAGGCAATTGATCGCAGCACTGAACCAATTCTGTTCGTTTAAGAGAGTTTTCAATGAGATAAAACAGCATGTATTAACCACCTTAGATTTCGAAAGTTGTATTTTATCGAACGTCACAATCTATTATTGAAGTAGTATCGAGAGTTCCGTACAGTCACTTATATAAAAGCAGTTTGAACATTCAAAGCATTTGCCAAGACAATCAGCGACACCGATTATTTACAACAATTACAAAATCTGCTTTACATTGAACACTCAACGGCTGATGTCAGTGTGCAAATGTGGCGTTAAAGGTTTTCGTTTGGTCGTTGTTGGGCGTTAGTTTGTTTAAATCATACGTCGTTCACGTCACCTGCAAAACACTTAGGATAAATATTTGTAAATAAAAACAATTTATAAGTTACGTATAAAAAGGTCTTCATAATAATATCGTTGTATATCCATAACAAATTGACAAAATATACTTTTGGGTGACCAAATTACACAAATTATTGTAATAAAAATACTTAGCTTTAAATATTTAAATATTTGTAGCGCTGTAAGTACTCTGCTTCGTGTACCTTCAGTTCAAGTTGCGCTAAAGCGGTACCTGTATTAAAAAAATCTCCCAATAGCTAAAGACAAAACAAATACTTATTATGAAAGAAAAAAAATATTTTTATCAAAGTTATCACATACATTTTTTTAACTTTATTCAAATCATACTTCGTATATATTTTTAAAAAAAATTGTTTATTTATTTATAATGAACCACACAAGAATTTCTGATTGTTTAGCAATCGGATCAATAATTTAACTTTTGTTACGTAGTACACGGCTAAAACCAGGGCTATATCGAGACAAATATGTAGAACAATTTAAACACAACGAGCCTTGCTTATTTGATTTGTCGCTACGCCCAGCATTTGGTCAAACTATCAGCTTAAGAAAGGTTAATGAGTATTACAAAGTTTAGAATTCAACATTTAACTAATAAATTACATTGCTAGGTAAATATAGGCTTATTATAATAAAAACTGCTTCGAATGAAGCCGGTCAAATAACCCTGAAAAACTTCGCAACAAAGTTCCTTTTATTATACAGTAAAAATGGTACATACAAGCTAAAAATATTTTTCAAATCGTTGTACGCTAGTGCAAAAGCCAAATTCGTTAAATTATATATAAATTATTTATCGGGTACACAAATGGCTTTTCATCGTGATATATATTCTCGTCTGTAAAATATAGTTGAAATTAAATACCTAATCTTGTTTATAAATACATATTAATCTTGAGAATTTTTGTTCCACGAAAATGATTGTAACTTATTATTGATAGTTGTAGGTAGTTGTAATTTATTTGGAAGTAGTAGTTAGACACAATATTCGGAACTCCCTTATGAGTATACAACATTAAATATAAATTAATGTGCACTTTATACGACAAATATTAATACGAGAGAATGATCTCGTACTCACATACCGGTATCATAGTTTTTATTTTGGTGTGTCTTTTGAAATATCAAATTTTATTATTTTATACTATTTCAATAATAGTGGTATGAAATAACAAATATTTTATATCATTTTAATGAAAGTGGTATGAAATAATAAAATATACTGCATACCATTATAATAACAATGGTATGAAATAATAAATTAACAGCTATAACGACGGCAGGCGAGCTAGCTATACCACTGGAGGTTAGAAATTAAAAATGTTACGATCATCCATCTATAAATGCGACAGAAGTCCTTGTAGCTTTCGGATAAAACTGAAATCAGCCTCTTTCAAATGATTCAGTAACGTTTGAAATACGTTTCTCGTAACGGCTGTTAGCTCCCACTCGGAGGGAAGAGCGCGTACGAAATTCCATTTATATTTCTTACTTGTAAAATACCTATTCATTTTATTAACATGCAAAGGCTATTAAGAAGCGAATTCAGCATTAGAAAATAAACTGCGTGCCAAGTTTTAGAGAAAATCGGACGTTATGTACGAGTATAATCCAATTCTGGCCAAATTTATGAGATAATAATAATGCCTATCCTCTAAATCTATTGCAAATCGATATTTTATATTTTAACACGGTCAATTATAACCACAAATATCTTATTAATATCCAGTCCAATGAAATTCGAAATACGAATATTGTCTACGAACATGGCGACAGCACATTAGAAATTTTTTAACAAGTTACAAGATGAACTTCTGCACATATGTTTATTAACTTTTACTATAAAGAAAATTAGTGTTTAGGAAGTAAGACCAAAACCCTAACATATCGTCATCGTCATCAGCCTAACTCAGTCCACTGCTGGACATAGGCCTCCCCTAATGAGCGCCATTGCGCCCTGTCCTCGGCTTGTCGCATCCAGCATCTGTCTGAAGCCTTTCGCAGATCGTCATCCCACCGGGCTGGAGGACCTCCTACACTACGTTGGCCCTAACATATATAAATGATAATCCGAAGCTTAACCACACTGGCTGAACCTTACATTTTCAACAATACCTGTAAATTCGTGTGTTACACAAACAAAAATCAATAATCTTGAGGATATTTTATCAAACGTGTTATAAGGCTTAAATCCTACCTAAAATTAATTCTACCCGATTCCAATATAAAATATTTCGAGCACTTTATTCCTACTGTGAAATGTAAATTTAATTTTTCGTGATTTACAACTTGGAACGAACTATTCCACGAATGGCTTCAATAACGCTAATCTTTCCTGTACAAGCGTACGGTCTGGGCTACTCGGTCGCCACTAAGATGTGCGTATAGCCAAACGCAGTGGATGTTAAAGAGAAGTGAAAAAACATAAGATATGAGATATGATATGCCTAGCCAAGAATGATTTGAAAAAAAAAATTCTTTTATTTAGTTTAGGCCAGCATTTGGCCACAACCTTACCCGATGGAAAAAAAAATATGGCTTATGATGTAGCATACTGGCCAACCGAGTACTTTCGTCCTCATCGTCAGCCTTTTGATGTCCACTGCTGGACATAGGCCTCCCCTAATTGACGCAACTCCATCCGGTCCTGGGCCTTCTGAATCCAGCAGCTTTCCGCTGTCTTCTTCAGGTCATCAGACCATCTGTTAGGAGGGAGACCTATGCTCCTTTTACCGAGACATGGTCGCCACTCGGTTACTTCACTTCCGGTATTGAACCTAGTGATCACAGAGACATCTATAAATATTCGCCTCTTGTCCATCACAATGAAGTCTATCTCACGCCTAGGCATAGTATCGAGGCTTCGCCACGTCCACTTCCGTTGAAGCTGTTTCTTAGAGAAAGAATTAATTTAGAACAGCCTCTCTTTCTCTAGGAAGTGGACGAGCATTTGCCCCCTATGATTTCTGCTTCTGAATCCATGCTGTTCTATTACCGATTCGCCGCTAAAATGTAGTATGTATATGTAGCAAGAGTCAGTTGGTTTTGGCGGCCTACCGTAGCCCAGGGATTCTTAGCGACCTACAATAAGCAATTTTTATAAAAATTTCTTGGTTTCATTTTCTCAAAATAGAAAAAATTGACGATCACTGTCCAAGAAGTAACGACGAGAATCGAAAATAATCCTATCATCTGGCATGTCTATAAATACTCACCATTGACATACAAATATTAATCTTTTTCCCCTAAATGCTGAAAAATAAATCTGATAGATCTGTTTAAATCTATCGCGTCCCTTGGCAAACGGTACAATGTTAATCTGCACATCGACAACTCTCAATGGAAGTTGGAACTACGCCATGCCAAATAGGAGTGTCGTAGAAAATTTTATAAAGCTTGTAAAAATGGTGATTTCAACCGACTTCTTGCTCCAATCAATAGTCGAAAATAGAACGTGGATATTGAACATCGTAATTGATGAAAATATTTAAAAAATGATACTGTCTTGGAGCAATTTACATACGATCATTTAATGTTTAATCAGTATATTGTACCTTATATTTTATTACGATCTTAGTGCGGATTCGCGAAAATACTGATTTACAGCCAAACACTTGTGAAACATTTGTAATCCACGTACTGGGCCTTCCAACGAATAGTAACGATTGTTACTTTAAGATAACAAGACCGACGCCGGTTAACTATCGAGGTATCAACCGCAATTGGCGTAGATTAATTTCCCAGATTGATTGAAATCTACAACACTAACCAGCCTATGAGGGATTCACCATAGTATGCAGGGCCTATACTGCTGGAATCAGATATGAAACCATGACCACCAGTCAGCTTAAAATACGTTCAATATTTGTATGAATTTGTACCTATGACTATTTCGTTAACTTTGCACCCAGACACAACAAACACTTATGAAAATAACATAAATTGATAAAAGATAAAGGCCCCTCAGGGAAGATCTATTTAAAACGGTGATAATGCTGATGACGATCATATAAGACATGGACACTGAGAGTTTTATTGTAACCGTAAATTGTATTTTTAGGTTTAAAAATCGCCCTCGAGACAATTGCAAAAACTTCCAAAATTTATAATCGGAACCTTGCAATTCCTCATCACAAAGTACGAAAAAAAAACGGTTATTGGATCTGCTAACTGCATAACTGTATACGTGATTAGGCTCAAATGCGTTCCGATTTATCGAACTGTGCACTGCAAGCGAGGTGCAGCTTCATACTCTTCATTTGTACATATGAATGTTAACTATTCGTAGACATTGCCCGCTTTGTGTAATTCCAACTGGGTCATGACTACTACAGATTATATTTGTCTTCTCGTATGTAATCATTGGGCATATTGACTGTATTATTTACCTACTTAACAACAGCAAGTCCCAATTACAATGTAGACATAACAGACTTTTTTTTATCCAAGTCCTTAACAGGGACTGAACATATTTTTCGGCAGCTCTGCGAAAAGCAGCAGGATATGAAACAAATAAGTCTAGACTTATCCCAAGCCAAATCCCAAGCCAGAACACCATTGAGCAGGGTCCATGGACGTATTAATGGCGACTCTCTCACGATTACCAATCTGTAACCCGGCACTGCAATTTGCGTGTAGCGCCGAATGTGCGTATATGTTGGGATGTTTACTGACATTACCTCTAGCACTGTAGGGTTACAAATTTTACCAATGATAAAATTGTAAAAATATACACTCAGTGCCACATCTCGGCTTACTTTAAGGGAATCGTATCCGAGCATTCCTTGTAAGAATAAAGTAGGATACAAATACGGGAAACCCACAAAATAGCCATACCGCTTAAAATAAAGCCACCTTAAAAATATCTTTTGAAGTTTCTCCACCATGAGTATGTATTTTGCCTCATGTGGACTCCAGATAATTGCGTTACTTTCTAAGGTACTTCTAACGAAAGTGTTATATAATATGTTAATCGCCGCGACGTTGTCGAAGTCTTTCGATCGCCTTAAAACAAACCCTAATGATCCGTAGGGTTCACTAGTCACCATACAAATGTGTTCAGCAAAACTGAGATCTGGATGCATCAAGATTCCCAAATCTTTTACCGCCGATTGTTTTTCTATAACTATATCTTCTAGGCGATAATCGTAGACAGCCGGGTTGTGTGCGCGCGTATACGACATAACAGAACACTTTATTAAATGAAATGACCATAAGCAAAGTTTAGCATACGAGTCATGATCTTTAGCGGTGAATGCAATTACACTTTTCTTGCTAGAACCTTCTATTATACACCTATTTGCCAAAATGTATAAATTACTAATATAATCGATCCATTATACATTCCACTGTTGAACTATCGGGTCCCCTCTCATATTGAGAGGGTTAAGGCCATAGTTTGCCACGCTGGCCAAGTGCAGGTTGGAATATACATACGTACATTATATTACGTTACATGACGGTTCTATTTATGCGGAGGGATAGGCAGACGAGTGTAGTACACTTCCACAATTTACACATACATACACCGGACACAAATTCAAACTTCGTGTTACTTCTGGGAGTGGTACGCACATTACGTAATATTCGGATACCACGAAGCATTACTTCCGTACATCATGTAACGTATGTAACTTGATAGTACATTCCAGCACTTGAATCAATCTAGATGCTTAAGGAATTATGTATATTTAGTGCGGTGCTGGCGTAGCATGGACGTGTTGAAAAGATGAGGTGTTTTGATGGGTAGATATTTGAGTTGCTTTGAACTAGCAGCTTGTTCTTATAGACGAGGCCTTCATAGAATAGAAGATTTTTTTAAGAAACGTTGTGTTTTCTTTCTGCGATAATATGTCATAGATCACTGAATCAAAAGTCGAGTACTTTCATTTTTAGAGTAGGTACTCGAGTCGTTTTTGTTTTAGACGAATTGAGTCGAGCAGTTTTAGAGTACACCAATCGAGTTAAAACGTTAATATTAAACCCACAGTAATATTTCTTTACAATACAATAATTTTGTTATAGTAATTATTTTGCGCCAAGCATACAATCTCATCCAGCCGCTACCACCTGCCTTCTTAGGGTCGTCGCTCCACCGGGTTGGAGGGCGATCTACAGTACGTCTGCCAATTCGCGGTGTCCACTCGAGAACTCAGCTGCCCCAACGGCCGCCGGTTCTTCGACATATGTGACCAGCCCACCGCCACTTCAACTGGACGAGATCTGCGGAGGATCGGTTGTTGTGGCGCAACTTGGGAAAGGCCTATGTCCAGCAGTGGAACGGTAAAGGCTGATGTGATTGTGATGATGATGATGATGATACAATTTCAAAGTACAACATTGTGACATTCAAGCAGCACATGGATTCAGGTATATGTAGGGGCGCACAGGTATCGACGCGGGGCAATTTCCGAGCAACGCCCGGACTTCCGGCTAGCCGGCCACGAGCCGCGTGAACGGTATCACGAGGGGATATTACACTAACAAAACACGTATCCAACTATCGCTTACATACATACATTTGCATGTATCACTTAAAGCCAACTTCAGTTCGTCTAGCTAGCTCACTCATGTTGGTTAGTATGGAACGTTAAAAGATTGTGGTTTTGTCAATAATTCGCTGATATTCATTTATGTTTGTGCGACAGTATCAAGAGATTATGCCTGCATCAAAATTTGATTACATTAGATATATAAAAGACTGTCTTATGGTGAATAAAACAACAACGACGACGTAACATCACGCTTTTAATTCCTGAAGAGGTAGGCAGAGTCGTGTAGTACAAGCCCACTTTTTCCATCAGTTACGTTTACGTCCCATGGAAAGTAGGTGGTGAGCCTATTGCCATACATCGGGCACAGATCCAAACCCCGAGTCACTAGTAGAGATTCTAAGTTAGAATGATTCAATAGTACCCGGCCCGCGTTTTGAACCCAGGACCTCACGATCGGCAGTCGCGCTTATAACCGCTCGACTAACGAAGCAGTCAAATGCTTTTAGCACGGATGCTAGTTTTTATGAAGTATTGTTAATTCAGACAAGAAGTAACAAAGAATAACAGTTATTTAACAGACAATGAATACATTCTATAAATCTTACAAATTGTGATAAATCATATCTTTTATTACATGACATTCACCGTATTGTAAGAGGGAAAACAATAATTGTCGGCCTTTGTCGGAGAACAAAACAAATATTATCTAGTGTTAAAACAATTGAATTTGGGATTTAAAATATCTTTGATATGTATTCAAAATAATAAAACTTTATATGTTATGTCTTTGGTTTATTTTAACCTTTCTTTGTCCCAAATGATAACATCATAAGTATCTTTATTATGAAGAATCGTTGACATCATATTATAAAAAAGACGACGGCAACAGTTTGGACCGCAATAAGCGACGCGAAATATCAGGGACAGTATGGATGGATAGAGTAGGACACGATATAACTAAGAAAGCATTAAAAATCAAAATAGCAGGTAAATGTAGAATAGATGAAATATGTTGCACAAACTCTAAGCTAGTTGAAAAGGTTGTAGGCTAATTAGCAGTAATACATTTGTTGATAAGACATTTACTGACGTGGAGTGTCTTAATCAACACTCGCTTTAATCACGAAGGTAACATTATGAAGAGACCTGCAAGTATGAGTATTGTCAAAGGCATGTACAATTTATCAATTTGGCCAGCGCGATCCACTATGGTGTTACCCTTCTCACTATAAGAGAAAAGACGTGTTTAACTGCAAAATCGTTAACGATGACAATTCATCCTCTTTTCAGGAATAGGAATAGGAAACAAGGAATACGTTTCCCTTAGTTTTAGATTTGCTTGACTTTCTTTTTATTTTAAAACGGATTTTTGTGAAGTAGACCAGTTATAATGTAAAGCATATTATACAAGTATACACCAACGCGTACTCTGTACAAAAGTGCTCTGTACCAAAGATTCCTTGGAAAAGCTCCACTAAAAGCTTTCGCTCAATTCTGATCTATAAATAATTCAGTCGGAAAGCGATAATGAAACTTTTTCCGTGTCTCCTTATTCTCTCATCAGCATGTCTATAGTGCGGCCAATATCGAGTTGGAAAAATCGTTTTTTTTTAATTATACAGTAATGATGTTAACGCCTTTCATTCTGATTGAAAACCCGCATCCGTGAAACTACGAAACGGCTGATTATAACGATGATGATGATGTAAGGAATGTGTATTTGAAACACAAGTAGTTTTTACTAAATCGCGTCACACATACAATATGTCAAGGTAGGAAACTTGAACTACTAGAATATACTGAATTATACTTAGAACTTCAACTAATAGAATATGTATGAACATTGACTGGTATGTTGGTCTAGTGTTTAGTAAAAGTGAGAAATAAGCCGGAGATTGTAGATTCAATTTGCACCCAGGGTATGTATTTATAAAATTAGCATAAGTACTTGATCTATGTCTAGGTAGAAAATTATCGTTGTAGGTATATATTAAAAAACTTAAGTTCTCTGTTTTTCTAATGTACCCTCATTAAACCGTACATAACAAATATAAATAAATTATGTACTAAATTAAGACAAAAACTTTATATAAACTACAGTTAAAATATTGTCTTAGACCACGTTTCTGAACGCTGATTGTTTTTTAATGAACGACAACCTTTGTTACTTCCCCACGTGCCCCGCGGCGGCCCTCCAACACCTAGTAAATACTAAAGCATTGTTTTTTATTGTTATAAAATTTCGTGGAACAAATATTCTCTTGATTAATATTGAACACGTTCACGCCCAAAGAATAAGTTACAACGAGACAATAATAATATATAGGTACATACATATATGTATATATTATTATCTTGAAGTGAGTAGGTACGAGCGTATCAAAAGTCTATATGTAGGTACAAGTCGTATCTATAAACCGTATCTAAAAATGTTTACTTAGTCGTCGCTCACAATTGACACCAACAGGAAGATGTAAGTTTGGTTAAATATGAAAATTAGTAAGAGTTGTGAGTAAATACTTTTCATCAAATTAAAAACATCTCTACCATGTTCAAATGAGCTACACACAGTACAACTTTTGAAATTACCCAATATATCATATGGCTAGTTAAATTATGCGCTTTTTTTCCACTGATGTATTTTTCGTATCTGATAAAATATCTAACCAAATATTACATACATATTATTACATAATATATCTCATTAAAATACCTTGCTTCTGTTTCTTGGATCCCTGAAGTCTTCTTTCGACGCTTTCCTCCTCTTATCCTTCAGGATCATGCGCGCCGCTGCGAACGCCATTTTGGAAATTCGATAAACGTCTTCTACTCTCGTATGCCACGCTTACAACACATCAACACTTGGTGAACTTTTAGAACACACACATAGGCCACTGACGCCCGATCACAGACTTTAGGAATTGACTAATTACTTTTGATCACTTTCAGACACCTATGTGTATATAATTTAATTTTTAAACACTATTTTGCTTAATAACGCCACAAATTATTGCCTTTATCGTTGTATTATTTAATAATTAACACTTTAATTGATAATATTTCTTAAGTTACTAATTGAGAATTATTGTGATTTTATGTTGCTGGAAAATCTGTAAGGTTGATCGAATGAGTTACTTGTTGGTTTAGTAAAAGATTTATAGTGCACTTCGTCGACTATTTAACAGTAATAACAATTACTTACAATATCTTAATCAATAATATGAATAATAACAATAATATCTCAATATTATGATTCAATATAAAATAGAATCATTTTTTGACCTTAAGAAATTCGTAACAGCAAAACTTGAGAACGAACAAATCGTGTTTGACAAAATCAATCTTTGGGAACTAAAAATGAAAATTATAAATTCTTTTAGATATTCATTTTGTTAGTATATCAATAAGGGCGCTGTTGAAGCTCGAACAAGTGAAGAACATTTTACAACTCATCGAAAATCTCCAAAGTTAATTATCTCGACATGACATTCAGTCACCTCGCCAATGCGACCTTATATTTCTATATAGGCATAAGCTGACTTATCGGCCGCCTGGTTACTTCACACAGCCCAAATTATTAAATCCATAAGCATGAAATTCTTGCGGATGAATTCAAAGAATACAAGCGACTGCCTTTTTGGTCGAGTGATTGCAAACGCGACTGCCGATCGGGAGATCGTGGGTTCAAATCCCGGATCGGGTAGAATTCTAGAATTTCTAGAAGTGACGCAGAGTCTGGAAATGTGCGCGGTGTATGACAATAGGCTCACCATCTATTCCATGGGACGTAAACGTAACTAGTGAAACGTGGGAGTGTAATACACTCCTCCGCCTACTGCTTCGGGGATTACAGGCGTGATTTTACGTTTTGTAATATATCAGTGAACAAATAATCGAATGGATTAAAAGATGCACCAAATATTATATAATGGGATAAATACTAGAAATAAGCTATTAATTTATTTTATTATGAAATTTTTGACATAATAAAAAAATTTAGTCTTAGAAGTTCATTCTCCATGACATAAAATGGCCATCCGATCAATTTTGATGAATGGGTGCAAGGCTTGGGCTCTAAGCCGGTAAGAGGAGGGTAAGGGTATTGTGGATGATACTGGGGCGGACTAAACGAGAAGATGGCTTCTGGAAGATCAGGAAGATTAGGGAGATCGAAGAGTTAGTATGCGAGCCTATCATCATTGGAGAAGCACAGACGCCAGACTGCGCTGGCTCGGCCGACGCCCTAGATACCATCGGCTGGATGAAGTACAGAAAGTCCTCGCAGAGCCGCAAAAGTCCACCTGGAAGGAGTCTGCCCAAGATCGGCGCATGTGGCGTGTTTTAGTGTCGTAGACCAAGTTTCTATTTGGGTCGCGGAGCCGGCATAGTAAGTAGGTACAGCGATAAAATATAGAAATTAGGATTAGAATGTAGGAATACGCCTATTATGTTCTTTTACATATTACAATCACAACTATCTTAACTATAATATTATATATAAACTATCCTTACATGTAATTATCGCAAACGCACGTTTAAAGCAAAAATACGATAGGTATATAAGTCACGTAAAAAAACACACGAACAACGCGACAATTTCATAGGTAAAGACCTATTTTTTGAAAACAGCCTACTCGTTTAGGCGATATAATCACCCAATTTATAATTTAAATACATTATAATCATAATTAGAATAAATCTGAAACAACTATTAGGTCACTAAAAATTAAAATATTAGTTAGGTACATGTACCAAAATCTAGTGCACTTACAGCTAACTTTCACAATTAACATATTCGGTATTTAAAATATTTAAACCTTTCATGTGTGATGGAAATGAAATACAATAAAAGTTACATGTGAAGAAAATGAAAAAGCAGTCTTTGGAATCGCAAAAAGGTAATTAACTGGCATTAATTTTAAATTTTGTAACGACAGAATGGAAACATCATAGGAGTCCTTGTCATGAAACAAATGTTTGTAATTCCACTAAATTGTCCATTATCCCCATAGATGACCTGAACACATTAAAAATTCACATTGGGCCTTCTGCCTTCCTTACGACGACCGCCAGCGGCTTTAAGAAGGCGTTATCGCTTACTTTGAGAAAGACTGATTGGGAACATATTCGTCAAAGTACAAATTTATCTTCGTTAAAATACTCTAAATATGTTTTTACGCTAAAACCGCCTCTGTCGACCTTTTATTAGGAGACAAAATTCGATGCGCTGTGTGCGACCTGGTTGGGTATTGAAGTAGGAAATCGTTTTACGGACAAAAATAATGTGATTTATTCGTCAGCAATCCTGATTTCCATCTACAAAAATTCCAACGTATGTGTTAGCGGCAAATAGGATAAGGCTTGCTTCGTTTTAGTTTGGATTGAAGCTAAAATTATGTTATGCTAAAACCACATTTTAACTCCAACTCTACACGGTACTGCAATCCTTAACTCCAACCTCCTAATGAATTTTGGCTCCTAACTTGAACGTTACGTACTAAACAGAATTATTCCAAAACCCACCAAATTCCAAATTATCTAAGACTAAAACTGCAATACGAGTAAGTATCAAGGAATGGATCAACAAATCCCCAACCAATTTACAAGAAAATGCTTAAGGGGGGTCCATACACTCAATGTCACTCACTCACTCCTTATCAAAAGTAATTTTACCAACTTCTGTAATATTAATAAGTTCCAGCGTCTTAAATTTTTTTAATTACTCTTAAAAAATCATCTCTTTAAGGTTTGCCATGAAAACAAATTTCAGTTCTCAAATGGTTCAGATTTCACTACTTGCCCAAAAACGTAGGTTCCGGCTCGACGATAGACAAGGACAAGGACAAGGACAAGACGAGCAATAAAGAGACTGTTTTAGTTTTACGTAGCTGGGCGTTGTCGCGATTATTATTCCTTAATGAGAACTTTGTTGCAAATGAAAGCTCTTGGAATGCGTTATATGAAATTATTCGGTGCAAATTTTCAAATATTTCTGCTCCTTCCTGCTGTTACATTACGATCATTAAAATAAGAGGATAAAAAAATTACATTTTTGTGCAATCAGCTCAAATCGACACGAAATTTAAAGCAAAGCCAACATTCCTTATTTGAGATACATTAAAGTTTGTTACACTCAATTCTCACACACTAGTGTCACAATCACTGATAGACGGTATCATACATGTATGCGTATAGGAAAGATGTGCCAAGTTTTCAACGATATTCAGTGTCTTGTGCATAGAAGGGTGTCGACAATACATTTGTTTCAAACGCTTACGCTTAGGTCGAAAATATCAAACGCCTTCAACAAAGTTCTTCGTCTGTTATTATTATTATTAAAGTAGAATGATGAGGCGAAAAGGATAGATAAAAAGAAAGAAATAAAGCACAATAATAAAATTAGCAGAACTAATCTTTATTTTTACAACTTACTCTTTATATATTATATATGTTTATATTTTTGAATCGGTTAATCATACTCGTAGTTTCGGTCAAATGCACGTTAACTCTAAAATTATTGTATGCAACATTATTTTTCGTGTTACATATTCATTTACAGAGCTTTCCTGTTTTTAATTCAACTGGATACGTGACATTTTAATATGTACATATAAACATGTATGAAGCGTTTTGTTATGACTATATATATACATATGTGTTTCCATTAGTAAATACTATAAATTTAGGCACCCATCAAAATTCTACAACGTAACTAAGGGATATGAGAGACATTTTCTAATCGTTGGTATATATTAGGTTATTTTAGAGTACCCTAAGATATTATGAGTTACTCGACGGCATCCCACCCGGAGTTAAACGGGCTTTAGAATTCCCCGATCCTATCTACATGATGTATTAGCGCTCAAAACGTTCATGACTTAATCGAATTCCATTAGGATAAACTGTATGTGAGATTTTTTAAGTCCGTATTAAACCTTTTTTTTACACGATACAAATGATAAAATTACCTTTTCTTTTAATTTTATTCAAGAAACTTACTAGTAACTTAGGCTTGTACTACCCTCCTCTGATTCAGGTTCAAAGATTACAGGCATGATATTACGTTATGAGACTTGAAGTAAATTATGCTTCACATAATTTTTATGAGTTAATTTGATGATGCTTAGGGACTCTACCCCATACGCATCTATATCCTATACCTTTAATACGACACCGGAAGAATCGTATGGTAATCAGATACTTCAAACCGACACACACAATTCACACAATGATACTTACTGGCTACTGCCCTCAATGAATACAATCAATGCCTCAATACAGCTATTTTTATAATTATATTGAAAAAGCAGTTGTCCTACGAGTACATTCGAACTCTTAGATATGTATAGAATTTAAAAATAAAGGATTCTCCAAACTGCATACAATTTAAGTGTAAATGCTGCAACGCAGCTAAAAAAGTCAATTAGACAATCTCAAGCTTATAGTCGCGATCAGTTTTTGATCAGCATATTAATAAGTTTGTAATTGTTCAATTATTAGGATTCTGTATTTAACACAGTATTAATATCCAACATGTTATTTGAAATGTGAAGTAAAAATAACGTTTATATTTTATTAATTACACGAAGCCGTGGCCGGTGAACCACTTCAGTAAATATAAATAGATAAAATGCTTTGCTGTTTATCAGCAAATATTTACTGCAATCATTAGTGCATCAACCATAGACCGTCACTACAGCTTTACCGGTAATGTCTACCCCTATGGCAGTACATATATTAAAAAATGGTATTAAAAAACTATTACCTGCCTGTGTCATCCCCTCACGTTCAGTAATATGCATCTGTTCCTTATACTGTTGTTATAAACATCAATATAAAGAACGTCGCCAATATAAATTTTACAATCATTAAATGTTTTTTGCATTCTGCATCCTGATACGAGTATGTGCTGATATATGAAGGCTTTTCCAAGTTTGCCACATATTTTTTAAAAGAATTGCTTATACAATATCTCACCCATAAATGGATATATGTGAATGTGAGTATGTATGACAATATATTGTTAGATATGCGACTGTAAAATTTATAAGGCGAATGTGCTTTAATTTATACCAAAGAACATAATATGATGATATACGAGTAGGTATATTATCGGACAAGTACATACGAGTAATGAACACTTCGAATCAAAAAGGTATATTTTTTTGGACAATTGACATACAAACATCCTAACGAAGTAATAAAAATATGAACATTCACTTATGTAATATTATAAAGTGAAGAAAGCAGATACGGTATCCTTTTATGAACAGGAGTGAACCTTTTAGTCAAAAGAAAATATATCCAAAAATGCAGAACACCGACCGATCCTACCTGGAACCTCTCCAACCAAGTATTTCGATAAATGAAATATATTTCATCGCGTCCCAATTTGCTTCAATTTACTAGTGAAAGAACGATATCGCCTTGAAAATGGCTTTTAATAGCTCTTGAGACTGCTCATTACTATTGACAGAAAATAATTTAAAACATAATTAAAATTAAAAATATTCCAATTTATTTAGCAGGCTACAAAAGGAACCTCTTAAACTTACCTTAAATACTTTATAACATTTCGAAAGTCTTGTTTATTGAATATGTCCAGGTTATTGCAATATTCACCAACATTACACATCGCTTTACTACTACTTGCTTCACTACTAATTTGCTTCATCAATGTTGTAAAACTAGTTGTTCTCTAGTTCAGTATACCTCTTTATTTAGAAGTAATTGATAAATGGTTCCTATTAATAGTTTTTCTCACAAAAGAACGGACTCAAAAAAAAGTGGAAAACAATAGGACTGGAGAACTCTGCACTCGAATTGGGG
>DWME01002179.1:0-21729 GCA_018244795.1 Parelbella ahira ahira | reverse complement strand
ATGTTCACTAGTCGTTCTTACAATATCAGTGTCATGTATTGCTTCTAATACTTCATCGTGTCTATTGAGAATTAATAAGTTTTACTTCAGCAACGAATGCAAACTTGCACCTTCATATAAATTTACAGTCTCAGAGTTTCTCTTCTCGCGCAAGTAGTCTACACAACAAAAGCAATTTATGAGCACGCAATGTGGCAAAAGAATTTAATGTAGGGTATTCTTAGTACCAGAGGTGCCAACTAATTATTATTAAAACCTTTAAAAATGTCTTTGACATTGTACTTAAGCTCTCTACGACATCTTGTCTAATTGCCTAAAGCTGAGGCAGTTATTCAAAGATTCAAAAACGGACCAAGAAAATGGATGTAGTCTTATTAAAGGAGTGTTAGAACCGTTGATTTGACAGAATTTTACGATTGTTGGGTAAGAACGAACAGTTCTTTCCAGCTTTTCGATCAGCTTTATCTTTGTCATCGTATATCAATTCAATATTAATGAACGCAAAGGTATTCTCAAAGTAAACAAAATTCGTATTTTAGAGTTTTAAATGCCAATATAAAACATTCACTCTCATTATGTTTTTCAAAATATCACGCCATCAGAAGTTAACTACAAGAATATATTATTTCGAGGGGCATTGTCACTATGTACCTACTATTACTTTCCAAAAGCGTTTATCAAATATTGACGTTTTATGTTTCTATGATTCTCAACCACAATAGATAGGTATATTCTGATTGATAAGACTTACAAAACAGTGAATGATCAAATAATTTTCGCAAAAATTTAATTTATGAATATTTAAATGGAAACACTTAAAGGTAACTCAACACTTATTTTAACTTTAATATGATATACTCGTAGGTATTATAATTGGCTATTTGTTTAAAAAGGGTGTAATGTTTTTATTTACGTTACAATTACAATAAGCAATTTTTAAGTGTATACGTGTTATTTTATACCAGTATACAAATAAAGAGTGTAAATAAATAAATAATCAAACTTAACTTTCAATAACCATTGCCTGCTTTAAAAGACACATTTTAAGATTATATCATTTAATTATTTTTATACGCAAAGAAATAAGGAAAATAATAAGATTGGAATTATATTTGTACAAAGTTATTTCGTATTTCTAAAGAAATTTCTTCCAGCAGAAGAACAGAACTTCATCTCATTCTGTTCCTTCTTCTCGTTTCTTCTTTATATTATTCGCATGAAAATTACTATGTTAATAACGCTATATTATTCAGAACTCCACGCCCACTCAAACCTTGAAACTTTACTCGACAGTGAAGAATTGTGTAAACACGTGGAGAACCTAACTTTATAAAAGTTTTCCAAATGTTGCCAAATGGAACGTTGACACAACTGTAGACTATTTATAAGTATATATGGAAACTGGTAATTAAGAAAAGTAATCCAAACATGATTTAATCAATAATTATGATATAATTTAATCAAATAACTTTCAGTTTCCAAAGGACAATACCAATATTTTTGACAATAAACGTTAAGGGAAATGTTGAAAGAATAAATATTCTAAATATTAACTGTTGGTGGTGTCTAGTTCGGGATTAGAGTTTAATTTCTACGGAACCACGATTTCAGACAAAATCATTGTATAAAAATGCATAGTGATGCCGTGTGTTCCGCCTACCTATTTATTTTTGTTTACAAAGGAAACAAAGATAAATGTGTGTATTGTGAATATTTCACTGAAGCGCAGATGGTTTAGCGAATCGTTCGTATTCTTAAAGCTGAAGCTATTAAACTATTATCGTGATGTTGACATATACCTACTTAAATACTGTAATATGTCAGTAATGCTAGATTCTATTTAGAATTCATAGCCTTTACTAGGATTCATATTCGAATCTGAAACGATATAAACTTTAAAAAAAAAGCATGCGATAAATTGTTTATAATAAAAAAAGCGCCTTAAAAATTATTTATATTTCGAATTTCAAAAACTATCTACATTTTGCAGTTGAAACTTTTATAAAACCATAAGACTATGCGTAAGTACATGACAAATGTTTTATAAAAGTCGTGTCCCTGTTCCTTCGTCGGGTATGACGTTCTTCGTAAAACAAAGTAACACAAATTAATATATGGGATATTCATTTTAAAGAAATATGTATATTACGCTCAAATCATAGTAGGTATACCTAAATGCCACGACTGCTGCATGCCTTCTTTAAATATGCCCTTAGTCAAAATTCCACCAGCACTTGCATTCGAGGGCCCTCTCAGACACTCCCTTGCTCGCATTTCTAAAAACCTAATGAGGTAGACGCGTGATTATCCTACGATTGCAGCCATTTCTACACTTCCGTCGGATAACTGAAATGGAATTGTACAGCCGGTTCAAAAGAAAGGCTGTATGAAAATTGAGAAGATAAAAGCATCGCTCATTATTAAATCGCGCGTCGTGTACAGATAATAAATACATTTCGAAAACTTCATAACTGTACCTATACCTCATCACTTGCATATTATGATTTAATTTGATTTTCTACTTATCTGAAAAATCTGCTGTTCAGAAACTTAAACGTAATTGATGAATATTTTTGAAAAATAAATCAAATTGCTAATTTGAATTTTTATTGCCAATGAAAACAACTATAAAGAAATGTAATACGACAACATCCTAAAACTACGTTAAAATCGCAAAAGAGAGTGAAAACACTGCGTACCTATTTTTTACACCTAACTGAAGCCAGTGAATATTATTTTCAATAGACAACTTTCTCACGCACTGACCTTTCCCCGGCCGGCGCGCTGGCCACGTCTAACGAATAAACTGGATAATAATTTGTTTTTGTAGCAAGTACCTATTTGTTTTATAATTTCATAAACTAATTTTCAATAATTATTTGCCAACCCGCACTTGGCCAGAGAGGCAGACTACGGCTATATATATGTACTATTATTATATATTAACTAGTGTTTAGTTTGTGTTTATCATTTTTGTATACCAAATAATGATTATTAACATAATATTATATTGTTATTGAACTTTTTTAACCTGTCTTTATTCTATTTATGAATAAATTAATTAACAATTATTTAAATATTATTAATAGGTATATTTACTATTAACAGTAATATTTACATAATATCATTGTTACTTATTTCTAATCTGTCTTTGTCTTTCTCATATAATTTACTTTGAAACTATCCGCGTGCAACCGAACGACGAACAATACGATCTAAGCCTAGCGAAGTTAAATTAGATACATTAGTGTAATGACGGCAGATTCTCGCTGCTAACGCCAAAAACACTAGTTACGTCAGCCTGCGTCTTTCCGTGTGTAACGCTTTATTAATATTGCACGCTGACTGCAGACTCGGATTTCCGTCCGCGTTCCAAAGTTTAAGCATAAAAAACAGGAATTACATCTTACTACAAAGGACATACTAAATGATACTCAAAGTTTCATAATAATAGGGTTACTTATTAAACATGTTATTACATATCATAGCTGTGTCGGAGTGGAGAAAGAAAAAATCCCCCGACACTATGCCAGATGGTATCCTGGTATCGCCTGGTATCGCCTCTTACGACAGCCTGGTAAGGCTGTCATAAGAGGCGTCTAGACTCGGCACTAGCAGATCGCGATATAGCACAACCTATCTAAGCATGGTCCGATGCCCTGGCGCGCCTTTCCAGCGTGGGGCTTATGGGCAAACACCCCTCAGGGGTGGCGAATGACCAGTGGCTTTGGACAGACCGATGATGATGACTAAGTACCTTCGATAGGTATTTTACGAGGCAGACGGAGACTATTAAGTGCCATACCTTTATTACAAATCTGACGTGTTTCTCCAATATTCATTACTCTTTTCGTACATGCCCGGCGGTTTTGATTGTTGACATCCCCATCCTTGTCATTGTCGCTATTCTCAACTAAATTCTTCTAAAAACCATCTTACCATCACTTAAACTGTGCATAACATCGAACTAAGCGTAGTTTTACATACTAAATATAACGATATTAATATTATACGCTAATAATAATTAGCTTTTACCATGTCAGGTGCATAAATAACTATGTCGCATGTTTTTTCCTTACCTTCCTTTTACACTATAACTCCTGTGTCATCGATTGTTTCCGCAGTATATACAACATTTATAAAGTTGAACATCCTAATAAGAGTTGATCTATTGTTTATGAAGCTCTTATTAATATTAGTTTATACTAGAATTGTATTTGTCGAGTTTCATTTTGTTGGAGTGGAGCTCTTATTTCGTTGACGTTTTTTCGCAATAGCCATACAGATCGATGTATATTTGTGTATAAAATTGAAAGTCCCAATAAATCTTGATCCGAGATATGAAAATTACAACAATGAATTTGTAATAAAACTGTTTGGAGAACATGTGGCCATTTCGACTCGTGGGGAAAAAACTCGACCTATGCCGTCATAGGGCAAAGGTCTTTCCTCGCGTAGCACCCTTATTTATGGCGCTACGAGGTCCATTTGTTTGACCAGTACTAATATTTAGGGTTATTGATTACGTTACATGCAGTTAATGTGTATTTTTTATTTGTTTATTACATTTTAGGTAATTTATTATTCCGATAAGAATTACATATTACCTCTGTCAAGTTCTTGTAACTATTCAAATCCATATATGCAGTGGAGACGGCATATTACAATGGTCTGTGCAGTTTGCCCCAGTGTGAAAGGAATCGAATTATATATATTTATAATTAACAGTTGTTATGCAATACTATTCCTTAGAATTAATTACATAACGATGTTTGTATGGCCGTCGTAGCGGTTGTTTCTTTGTCGTTATAAAATTGAAAATAGAGTTTGGGATCTGCACCGAAACCGATTGTCCTCAAATTGACAAGCGTAGAACGCTAAGTAGTTATTTTATTGTTCGTAAAGAAATTAATAAGAACTTAATTATTTTTACTCATGTATGAGATGGTGACTAATCTAAACTATAATTGATACTACATTTGTTATATTTCTAAAACATACAATCTAGTTTAAACGGATCTATTAGTTCTATGGTTAGTAACCTCGAATCTCTTTTCAAAATGAAAAAGATTATGGTCCTAAAGTTAAGGTTGACAGACTTTACATACATATATATTATTGATGACTTAAACATTTTATAACGGAAGTGAACGAAAGAAGGACATAAAATTTATATTTATACGATTATCATAGCAAGTACCAGTTGAATTAATTTAATTTTTGTTCGCAGATGCGTCGTACAAGAGTACGTGGTCCACACACGCATCGGCACAGGGTACTCAAGGTATGTACTAACATGAACATTTCATTGATTATATATTACTTCGAATTTCTAGTAGTGACTCGGAGTCTGGATCTGTGCCCGGTGTATGGCAATAGGCTCACTACCTATTCCATTGGGACTTAAACGTAACTGGTGGAACGTGAGAGTGTACCTACTACACTTCTCTGCCCACCTCTACGTGGAGTACAGGCGTGATTTTACGTTTTTTTACTATTTAAGATTGTTTTGAAACTTCGCTTACTCCACCTGCGCTTCCAGTCAGTTTTGAACATTTAGATATATTTCGATCAATTAAATATTTGGACATATTACGATTAAATTGTTGACATTAGAGAATACACGCAAGATTCGTTTCCCAATTAATATATCGTGCTTTATTCAACTTTTCACGGATTGAATAAAAATGTGGTCGTGTAGTTGCAAGCGCGACTGCCAATCGGAAGATCCTGAGTTCAAATCCCGGATCGAGTGCTATTGGGTTTTTCTAATATAGAATTTCTAGTAAGACCCGAAGTCTACCGAAACCGTAAAGAAATTTTCGTCTCAATTATTGAATATTATCGAAATGAGAAGTTAACTGTATATTTGGTATTATGATTGGCTCGTCTGCGATACGCCACGGAGCCTTTCAAGTAGCGAAAGTTAAATAATAAAGGATATATAAACCCTTTATAATATAATTTCTATTACTGAGATTGCTTAACGCGCTCTGATTTTTCATCAGCCATTTCAATCTGTATATGCTGGATTCAAATAATAGGAAATAGGTAGTGGCAACTACCAATTATTTTTATATAACCAAATAGACGGTACTTTGCGGTTCAGTACTACTAACGCCTCCATTTAAGTCCCAATTTAAAATTAATCCAAGCACCCGGTTCTGACAATCGCTTTACACTAACTGACCTGGATATAATTATTGGGCTTGCAACATAAAAAATAGTGTCAGTTAATTATCAGCATAATCAAAGATGTACTGGTAAGACAATGGAAAGTAGATGAATTTCGTTGTAAATGTATTTTATCCGGCGATCATTGAAGCGTAGCAAAAGGAAATCTAATTCACGCAACGCAAAATGTCCTGTTATGTTGCGCGTTTCGCTGTTGGAAATCAAAACAAAGCACCCCTTAACATGTCGCACGCGCGTCAAGCGAGCCGAAACGCCGCGCGGCCGCCACGCGCCGCCGCCGTCGCGACAATGCAAACTTAATTCTTTGATTGACACTTACAATATTTCGGTAAGTGACGCAATATTACGATGATTATCATTATATCGGGGGAGCATTATCGTTCCACGCTTCGCTGCCGCTTCGCATTGTCATCGATTTCGGCTCTTGACTTCGTGTGTCGCAATACGAGTACAAGTGTTTGCAGCTAGCGCTCGAAACGTGTTACAATATGTTGAATACGGACTCATTGGAAGATATCACTTTTATAAGCCTGCCCAATATTTACATTTATCCTGTCAGTAGGAACTGTAAAGGCAATGTGGTGTAAAACGCAAGAGACTTTTGAAAGGTTTCTAGTTTTTACAATAAAAAGAATTGAAATTCTTAGAAAAATATAATCGTTGTTTATCATATGGTTACTTACATGTAAATACATTTCAAATAATATTTGTTTACTACTGAATTAACAACTCTCATCGGTGGTTACCTTATCGTATGATTTAATTAAACTATCCTTTGCAAGCCATTGGCCAATGAATCAGACACCACCACAGACGTATCAAAACCCTAAATGGTTTAAAAGTGGTTAAGCATATTAATACACGTTCATCATCAGGTATTATATCGTTACCCTCTTGGTCACGGGTGTCCTCTCAGAAGTCAGAACCGTCGAGTCCGCAGCTTGTCACGCGGCCCGAGTACAGATAGAGAATCTATAATTTATATTAATTTCCACTAATTACACGTTCAAACATATTACGATCATTGCGTGTGATAAATATCTCTCTCTTACATTCAAACAGCGCGAAAGGGATAAATATATTATATGGCTCAACATTTAATAGAGGTGATGACATATATGCCATATTGACTTATGATTAATAGGTAAGTGATGGCTAAATGGCCAAACAGCGCAGCCGGCCGAGTCGCGTGAGCCCGTGACGACTTAATGCCCCCGGACAATAGCTACAAATGACGACGCGCCCTGGGGAGCGATTATGGGGAGAACTATTCCATAACCGTTCGATATTCCACTCACGTGTTATATCTGGCAACATTTTAAACACAACAACGAGTTTAAACTGAAGATTTTAAAGAAAAACAAGTTAACCCATCTATATTATTATCGTTTGCTTACAAATATAGGATTATTAATATTTTAACGTACTTTTTTTATTTAAATTATTCCAAATTATCGTTACTTATAACAAAAAAATTAGTTTAAATCTATACAGAAGTAAAGTAGATTTTTAATAACATAACATATGAACAAATAAAAAGACAATTATAAACAAAATACACATCAAAAATGCACACTCTACACACGTGTTGATAACACGCGCCATTCGAAATTATCAATTTTATCAGCTATAAATTCAACGCTTAGATAGAAAATTGGTCGCCGTATTTTCAACGTCATGCTATAAATTATCGTTATCTAACATTGCCGCGATACGCCCCCGACGTCCCCCACCAAATGAAATCACAACTTTATTTAAACTAAACGATATTCATTAGTTCAGATTTAACTAATCTCAGTCGTACTAATGAGTGAGTAATAACTAAAATGAGGTTGTGTTTTTGATGTTATATTTAGCATATATGCTTAATTGAATATTTTTCACTTTTACTTGTTCAATATTCATTTTAATACATAACATCGATATTTAATGCATAGATCAACCTTGAACTCTAATATACATAATATTATTGTATACATCGAGCAGAATAAATGGTAACATTAATACCGTTTATAGCTCCTGAACCGAGTATTATACAAGGATGTATATTTGAATACTTTACAAAACGATCATTTGAACCGATACTCATAGGGAATTTATTATTAAAAATCAAGGTTTTTAACGAATAGATCTACTAACTATTTTTTAGGTTAAAGAATCTTCTAGTTCCTCTTTTTAACTAATAAGAAATAAAAGTATTCTGAACGTTTTATAATATCGACTAGTTAATACATAACTATACATGTTTGTGATTTCTACGCTGCACGTAAATGTAATGTACATTGGACGCCAAATGTACGGTCCATTCTATAAGAGAAACTTCCGGCAATAACTTGTTCATTTTAATAATTTCATATTAGCAGTACCTTAAATTCTATTCTATTAAATATTTATTATGCAGAACAAATTATGATGGAGATTAATAAATAATTTTATATGTAGTATTTTTAATAATTTTAAAACAAACCTAGTGCTATTCGAAAAAGGGTGGATTAAACTAAAATTTGTTAACTTCTTATCCCACACATGAGATACGATTAAAAATCTCCTTTCTCATAATATGCAGTCTGGATTCAATAAGTGAGAATTAAAATTGACGTACTGGCAGAAAGCAATCGCTTTATGAGAAAAAAAAATACCAAAATTCTAAAGCGGGGTACAGGCGAGCTAAAAGGAGACGAAACGAGCGGCGGCTACGAAAATTAACTGAAAGTGGCTTTTGCCTGCCATTGACTGTACTCTTTACTCGCATAATTTTTTGGTTAGTGCAAGCGAGACGAAGGATAAAGGAAAAACCGCTTCAGGCGTTACGAGGGAAACCATAAGCGCCCTATTGTTTTGTGTGCTGTGGAGCGAAAACGAGTGCCGTAGATATACTTAGGGGTACGTCGGGCATTGTAATTTAAAATGAGAATCGGAATGTTTTCATTCCGTAGGTACGGGGAGAAGAACTCATTACTATGCAGCGCGTTGTTTAATGAAGTCGGTGAAAAGGTCATTCTTCTGTATTCAGTGTCACACCCCATAATTCATAACGATGGGCTTAACAGTTTCATAGTCTGAAATTATCATGGAAGTATAAATTCGCTTAGTACATAGGGGCATCACAAGAAACTTTAACAACGAAGTCATGAAATGAGATTAGCTATTAGATCTAGTCAGGCCTATTACTTCATTTATTTCGCAAATTGGATGATTTCATACGTTATATAACGAACGTACGACTACCACGCATTATATGCCGTTTATGTTCATCCAGACAATTGTACAATAAAAATGTAATCAATTTATTAAATTACAAACATTATTCAGATTTTAACAGATTCAGATTTAACTGATGCTCTTATAGGAGATAATTACACGCTTGGCCCCCTCTGAGTAGAACAACATTTGTCGCACGACATATTTAGGCAAAAATTGCGTTTTAGCATATAATTAAGATCAACTCGTGCATTTAATCAAAATTACTTACTTAGCTATATGTTTTAGAAACAGTCCTTTTTATACACCCGTGTTACATACATATCTCTTAAGTTACTAAAACAACTGACTATAATGTTCCATATGTACGTGTATTAATATAGATGCGTGCGTACATGTATGAATGTACGAATATGCGTGTACGTGTCAGCCACTGAAGCCAAGGCACGTTGTACATGCAATTAGCCTTTGAATACGAGCCATCCGAACGCGATTTGACAACAATCCCTAAGGGGTTTACGCTTGAACTAATACACGGCACCTCACACAAACAGTTCTGACATGTCAAGTCTTTGATCTCACCTAATGACATATCTGTTCTGCGGTCGAAACCCTCGGCTAATACCAACACTCGCTAACACAACATTGGGGACGGTAAAAAACACTTTAGGGGCGATAAAAACTAATTATTAATCTCACTTTGCATAGACATGGATTTAGTGGTAACTAGTAGATAGAGTATAATGCTCTGTACGGTATACGCGATTATTAATCATTATTTATTTATTTACAGGCTTAAATTATGTAGGTACGTATGTACAGAATAGCTGGATATGTAGTATTGGTTTCGTAGTAAAGTCGTATTTAAATAAGCGGATGTAACTGTATGGTACATTTCAAACGAGCTCGATATACATGATAATAAATAGCATGGTTTATTTGGACCGTGAACACCTTGTAACGAACATTCAAGCAATATTCCTGCTGTTCCGTTACTACAGCGCGGTAATGCTTTATGTCAATATAATGTCCTACCAGTATGAGACGACATTGAAACTTTGTCTGGAATCCAATTATAGTGTATATTAACTAAACTGTCTTGTTCTAAAATGTTCATATATCTATTCAAAACCATATACAACAGTGAAAGTGTTCTCTTAACGTAGCACTAATAATAAACACTATTCGCACTGAGACAACCACGTACAGGGAAACCTTTTGTACAATAACAGCACAGTAACAGTAACACAAACAGAAAGAAGATAAATAAAAACGGTGTATCGGACCTGTACTCCCCGAAAGGACACAAGTGTTGTACACTCCCATGTTTCCTCAGTTACATTTTACATTTTGGAATAAGTGGTGAGCCTATTCCCATACACCGGGCACAGACCCAGACTTCAAGCCACTACTAGAAATGTCTACTATATTATATCAGAAAAATCCAATAGTACCGCGCCGAATTCAAGCCCAGAACCTCTCGATCAGCAGCCGCTCTTACAATCATTCAACCAACGGGGCAATCGAGTCAGAAAAAAATTGCTGGCATAAATAATATGAGTCTACAAGAAATATCACAGAGAAGAAAAATTACATCCCCAGACCCTATCCTATAATACCAGAGCGTCGTAGGAGACAACTAAACCCGGAGCTGGTCGGTCGCTATATGTGTTCCACGGGCACGAGAGTATGGAAAGCGGCTATCATGGCAAACCTATGTCCAGTAGAGGACTTAAACAATTTAATAATGATGATACATAAAGCGCGAAATCGGCCAGACCCAGCTTACGTCGTGGCTCGATAACTCGGTTTACGTGAGCGTACATTCGTATTATAAAATATAAAAAAATGCTTCATAAATATCATTCGTATCAATTTCCAAATGTTCATGAATTTATAAATAACAAAAAAGCATATTTTACTTTTAAAATACATTTTATTATTCTTACTACTTCAATAAAGCGATAACTTAAGCATACTAGAAGTGAAGATGAAGCCATGTAGGTTCCTTAGGGAACCATAATATATGTATCGAATCACATCCCGACAGTCTTTAGAGACACGACGGTGGACATGGACCTTACGAGAAAGCACGAGAAATAAAAATTAGACGTTCTGGAAATACGGCGCTAACGAAGAATACTTTGAGTATAACGGAAGTTAATAATGAAAGAATATTTTTATATTGCAATAATTTCATCGCATTGTCTGAGTTGACCAAAAGCCGTATTTTTTCAAACACGTTTTAAGCAAAGACGTAAGCTAAATTAAGCGTCTCGTCATACAAGCTAGAAGGAACGGTATCCAAACAAGACGCAGAGCGGCCATATGATCAACTGGCCAAATCAAGTCTGCTATGAACAGTCTCTTACTTAAGTACACAACGATGACTGTCAATAGGCAGGAGATCTTGTAGCGAGTGACATCTCACAAAACATGGTGAATACAACTGCTCTGTCAAAAAAGTACCGTCCAAGAAGTAAGGAAACATAGCAATTGGGTAAACTGTAAACTACTAGCTAACATCACTTCATTAGCGGGGTACAATATCTAGTTAGTTGTCGCGCCAATGGCAACAAAGACTTTGACGCTTTGAAGGAAAGGCCTGTGACTTTTTCTTAAGGAATACCAAACGTAGCTCTGATAGAATTCCTTATATGTTTTAGGCACCACATTTCAAACATGCTCGATGAAAATAAACAGAATGGTTCATACAGAACTTTGTTCGCACGCGCATCATAACGATGCGATAGTGCTTTTACTAGACGACACAGATATCATGTTTCGTGTGATTGATGTCGGGATAGTGTAGCGACAAACAAACTGACGGTCGCCAGGGAGTGAATGTTATATAAACATACGCTAGTTTCTCCATAACGTTCAAGTTGAACTGTCAATTCAACATTCATAAAAGTGAGGATCAATCATCAACTTTAAAAAGCATAGTAATACCTACTTCGCTATCAACATTTTCACGTTCCACTGTTGGACATAGCTCTGTTCTCAGAATGAGGACGGTTAATGCCGTAGTCTGTCACGTTAGACAGGTGCTATTTGGCAGATTTTAAAGCCTTTGACCTTAACAAAAATTGCCTAACGATAAAAGCGAGGAGACGTTTCGCTTCAAGCATTCACTTAACCTACTACCTGTAACACGGTCAAGAAATTTTACAACTAGTTTTATCCTGTCCAAGAGTCGTTTCCGCACGCCATCCCTCATTTAACAAGTCGCTTTAAATCTACAACCACATCAGGGCTACGAAAATTACGTAGTCTTTAAATATCTTGTTACATTTGTATTTGTTAACATAATTTTAGGGATTAAATATAGTTTCTGCAGACCTAAATAATAAAACCACGTTCTACGGTACTACATTTTAATAAAAATCAGTGAAATGCTTTCTGAGAATATTGAGCAAACATTCCGTATAACGACATCACTACCAAACTCCCCGAAAATCAAAGGTCCGTAGAACATAAAATCAAAAATACACCCGAAATCAAAAGGAGTTTTCCACAATGTTGCTCTAACACTAACAACGCGTGAAATCCTATTGTAAGCATCAAAGAGACTGTAATCCTTGATCTGCGTGACGCAATCAAAAATGCGACTCACGTCATAGTAGCTACGGTGTAAATTTAATATTTCCCTTTCCCCTACAACCCTTGAGGCATTGTCATATCCCCCAGTAGAGTAGCTGATATTATCTGCACAGATTTCATAGCTCCAGGCGCCTTGATGAAGTCGTGTTAATTATAAAACAATTTGCTCCGAATGTCCCCATTGAGATCGAAAACGGAAGATCAATACGGATCGCGCAAAAATTGGTATTGAATTGAGGAGAATATTGGAAACTAGCCCTCTTGACATATTTTAAGGATACACTAAGCGAGAAAAATATATGTTCGAAATATGAACTTATTATTATTACATCGTCACGTCTGGGCCCATACGGGAGTTAACGGAGAGTGCTGAGCGTCGTATATCTCTTTTCTAATATAATTGATGTGCTTCATTACACGTCATCACGGTCCTCGTTCATGCACGCTAATAATAATAATAATAAATGTAAGATCACGCCTATGATCCCCGGAGACGTAGGCAGAGGAGTGTAGTATACTCCCACGTTTCACCAGTTACGTTTACGTCCCATGGAATAAGTGGTAAACCTATTGCCATACACCGGCAATAGATCAAGACTGTCAAGTCACTGCTAGAAATTCTAAATTAGAAAAATACACTAGTACCCAACCGGTGATTTGAACCCAAGACCTCCCGATCGGTAGCCGCGTTTCTAACCAGTCGGCCAATGAGGCAGTCATAGAGTTTTCTAATAAAGTTTATATAAAATGATTTTAAAATATTATTTTGGTCCAAAGAGAATCTTGAATATTATAAACGAACGGGTGCAAAAACTTAGGAAATATACTTTTTCTACTTTTATTGTTGTCACCAAAATATTAACGGAAGATTTTAACTCCCTTGTTTTTCCAGGCTATGGCAGTAACACGTTGTCGGCGATGTCCAAGTCGCCGCTCGATGCGCACACACATCTGCGCCAGCCTGGTGAGTGACTCTACATTTTCTAATACTTTTCCTCTTGCTTTATATCTATGGGTGTATAAAATTGATGAAATAAAAATATTATTTGTGAGCGCCGTTGTATGTATTGTTTATGAAATAAGGTTAAAATCATTACCGAAACAAAAATAAATAATTTATTTATTTAACTTCATTTATTGTGGAAGGAAACGGATGTTGATATGAACGTTGACAAGGTTCGTTCGATACACTTTGTAATACGGTCACCTATCCCATAACTTCTTATCATACTTCATCTACAGATAACGGAATACGCTTGCTGCTTTACTTGATAAGATTAACAAAACTTTTAAGAACGTGACATGAACAGAAAATAGAAAATTAATCAAGATGTGAAACAAAAAGAAAAAGAATTCCATTGGGAACTTAACATATAAGAACTTTATCGTTACTAAAATAAAATACAACTAAAAGTATACAAACAACATAAAACAACGACGTAAGGCTTACAAAGACCTTAAATCTTTTTCTCTTTAAATAAAATATATGGGTTGAAGCTGTCGTCACTTGAAAAGGCTGGGTAACGAACTATAAATTTCCTTTCGATTAGCGTGCTGTCTTTTCGGATCAAACATTCGTGTTTGTTGCCCACGGTCAGTTGCCCCGGACACACAAGACTTGTTTGCCCGGTGCCCTATTCTAACGGAACGAAACGACTCGCCAATTTCACTGTGTTGAAGGATAATTTTGCCTCTAAATGGACTTCTAGAATAATGTGAAACGTTAGATTGAATTAAGAGCGTTTCATCCATATATGCTGCGTAAACATCCTTTTATGTATTGACTTTTATTAAGTAGGTATTTGTTTAGTTATATCTAGCACAGGCTAAAAGACTATTTATATTTTATTTCACCTCTATTATCCCAAATGGTTAAGCAAGCAGGGTAGTATTCCCACTTTTCACCAGTTATTTATTTATGACATGGAACTAGATGTGAGTCTATTGCCTTTTTCAATATAAAGTGTAACGTATTAATAATTTAAATTTTAGCTATTTTTTTAACGTTATTAATGGCAGTAACATGCATTGTTTTTAATTCTGCTACCGCAGTGAATGTCAAACACAACGTCCAATATTAACTTCTATTCTCATAAGAACAGCGTCATGGATATAAAACGCAAACTTTGCGTCATTTTCCAAGAATTAGAAGATTCTCAATTAGAATATACTATATTTAATGACACCGCCCAAACACAGATAGCCAGATTTCGTCTTACGAAAGGTTATGGTAAGATTTCTAAGTTCCAGTACGATCATTTTCTCCATAGTGATATTTAATATTAAAACGCACATTACCATCGGCCTATTTCAGTCCACTACTGGACATAGGCCTCCTCCAAAGAGAGCCATTGTCCTCTGTACAAATCAATCCAACGTAAGTTTGTTACACATATTATTTCAAATGGTTCTCAAGTTGTAACGGACTGTACCGAAACAAATCAAGAGATTTTCATTAAGAGCGAACTAGTAACACCCATTGCATTAACTCGACCCCACTTCACCCGAGACGTGACTGCTTTACATTATTTTTCGTACAACAGAATGTTTTTCGTAGAGTACTATGTGTGTATATGTATGTATGTATTATAACTAGCAAAAAAAAATCAGACCTATAGGATAGTCCTTAATCATGAGCTTTTTGAGTCTCGCCGTATGCGAACTAAGCCGATACATCATATTTATATGCATATTCAGCTGTTAACTTAACATTATGATATATTTTACTGTTAGCCATGAAACAAAAACATGTGGCAGAAGACAGGGGGTGCAGATACCCTTTTCTCGAAAATTTTAATTAAAAATTTTTTATCAATTGTTCACTATCCAAAAAATAAAGCACATAAACGTTGGTTAGTAACATTTCTTCTTCATTATCTTAATAAAATTAAACTTTCAGGAATGGATTTAAGAATAATCTATGTATCCTTTATCCATTTACGGGATTGAAGATGTTTTCTTACAGAAGCACAGCATTTCGTATACTAGTAACACCCATATTAATAAGATGAATTAAATATTTGTTAGTCCATAACAGTTCCATGGAAAATAATCGTTTTTGTTTAATATGGATAATGATACCGAACTAATTGATACCTATATATAATGCCATAGAAAAGATATCAACGCACAAAGTAGCACACAGCAACGTAGTTGTCAAAGTTAAAATAGCTGGTGGATATTACGTCGAATATAATTTTATGCATTTAGATAATGTGTAATACTCCTGACTTTGTATCCAGCACGTATGCCACATTTCCTTGTCGACCCAGTAAAGAGTACTATTGAAGTGTATGTCACTGGACGTATCATAATAAAATATTTGCCGCAAACTTTATAAAAGCCAAAGTTTATTAAGAGCACATTGACACGAGCGGGTGACAGTTCTCCATTTCATTAGACAAAGCGCGAGCTGTTTGCACGTGCCGCGTGCGGTGTCCGCTTACGAGCGAGGGCTTTGTGCCCACTGCCCGCTGCCTCCAAACCGACCGCCGCTGGTGACACATCGGAAATAGGTCTTTTTTTGTTCGACTGACTTTAAATAGAACAACGCAGAGCTGTGCTTTTGCGCAGTTCATGTGCTGCGATGCTTTTTCAATTTTCTGTCTCACAGTTTTGAATTACTCGGACTTGGATTTAATATTTTCTCTACTTCTCTACATAAGTCAGTTTACATATCTTTCATGGAGTTAACTTTCATGGTTGCTTAGGTTAAAACGAGTAGGTACTACTTATTGTTCCTACGAGCTACAATATTTCCTGGGTGTAGTAGAAGACGACTAAAAGGAGGCCTCCAGCGTTATGGACTGTTAGAGTGGGAGATCGAACTGTTCATATAGCAATCCCGGGAAGGACGACGGTACGCTATCGTCGAAACGAGAGGGTTTAAGGTGGGACATTACGTCTCTCCTGGGAGTAGGAACTGCAGGGACGTCTTGCGACGAGGTTAAAGGTGTGTTCCGCTGAAGATCCCGAAGTCCTCCTATCAGCGCAGAGAAAGATCATCGAGAGAGTTTTAAAGCGGTGAAAATCTCGCATAACCCAGTATCTCTCCCAGAGTACCAAGCATCTATTGTGAATTTCCCCTCGTAGACAACAAAAAGTATTATGGATATCGAAGTACATGAATTTGTTTAAAAGTTATGTATTATGATAATACAAATTACAATTCCTGTGGGTACCGATTTCCAGGAATCGTTTATCATCACAAGAGATCATCGAAGATATAGAAAATGGGAACAAGAACTTCAAAAGCAATATACTACAGCATATAAAGCAATATACAGCATATACTAAAGCAATATACAGCATATACTAGAGCAAGCAATATACTTTAAATACAAACTTCTAAAAACTCCGAGAAAGTAAACACTCGACACTGAAACTGAAATGTTCGCATGTATTAGTCGGAGAATTTGTAAAAACAATATAAAACAAATGCTCTTAAATGTAACGGCATATTGTGTGAAACAATTCCGTCATGTTAAAGACAAGTAAGGAAGTTTAAAATCGAAGGTGGCTGGTACACGCGTCGGGTTGCACTCGACCTAGCCTCAACGCGCCTCAGACACGCAATCTTTGAATACGTTACCGCGGCCGCGGAGCGAAAATAAAACACTTACATAGACTATAGTACGCTATAGACTTGCCGAAGCACCGCATTTATGAGTATTTGTAAGTCCGCTACAAGACTGCTTTTTTAAGAATTCAATACCTATAGAAGTTCCAAAGTAATTCTTAATTCGCATATTCCAGTCCGAACTAGCGAGATTTTTTATTCGATATAAGTTCGCGTGTGACTACGATCTTACCTAATGGCAAGTGAGATGCAGACTAGGATGCCCCATTCTGGCATAAAAAGTGCCTATTCATTATGGTCTCAGATTGAGGCCATTGTAGCGTTTATATTTCGTAGAATGAATGTGTTTGACATTAATAAAACTATCATCAACGCATGTCAAACTACTTTAATTTCGTACAAAAAATACTTTATATATTTATTCGATCTGCAAAAAAATGGGCCTACCTATGTGTTTTGTTTTCTACATTAACAGCGCCGAAGGAAATGTACGACTGATGTTCTCGGTAAAAACACGCATTCTTACATCGGATCGGGTCAAATGAGACTTACACATGCAATACTTTAACGTCTCAAACCTAGCTACGTGTCGATTCAATATATTTAAACTGAAGTAATCATCATCAACATCAATGCTTTTATCGTGCCATCACCGGACCGGGTTCTCTTTACAACGAGGAGGGTTAACATCCTATTCTGCCAGATGGGTTACGTGAGGGTTAGCTGAGTTCACACGGTTTAGACAATATTATGAAGAACTTTGAAATGTATAAATTTCTCACAATACTTTCCTTTACACTACAATACATGATATTACATTTTAAATAAATACTCAAAAGACAAATTAAACTTAACATTTTAGAATCTGTTTAAAAATAGCGAACACAGAAACAATTTGAACCCCCACTAAGAGGAAATTTGAATTTTGTCATCGTATTTTTATTCTTATCGTACTCTTATTCAATCCCTGCCATGTTACAGATTTAAAAAATCCGTCAAGAAAGTCCTCTGTATGAAAACTTATTATGAAACCAAGCACTATTGAAATGATAAAAAGGCATGGGATTGAATAAAACGTTTCACCAGGCTGTCTGTAAACTCACCATGTTATAGTTATAGAATTAAGTTGTAAGCAGATGACAGTAGGCTAATATTAACACACACGATGACTGTCACGTGTGCTCTTTATCGGACTGTAACCATACTGCAACATGGCTAACTTTATTCAATTTTTGTTGTTTAAAAGAGTGCTGAGAGCTTTTTCTCCGGCTTTTTCCTGAGGGGCGCACAAAGCCGAAGTATAATGACTAAAACATGACCTTCATTGAGTGTATGTATATAGCTTATAATTTTTATTTCATTTTATTTTATTTTTGATGAATAAATTAATGTATAAAAGAATTTGAATTTGAATTATTACTAGGCAAAACTTAAATTCGCGTCTGTTCGTCGACACGCTTCACCTTTTCTAGTATTCAATATCCCGCTATAATTCAATTATGCCAAATATTCCAATTATTATTAAGGCCAATAAACATTGCATTTGCTTGTGTTCGTGCATTTTGTTTTTACTTACAAGTGAGCTGATACTTACATATTTGTTCACTTTATTAAGAACTTCTCATATTAACTTAATATTGAGGAGACAAAATAGAAAGCTTAGCAGACACTAACAAGATTTCTTAAGATTTCTACGAATTCTGTGACGTCACAGAACTTACTGGTCACATTATGTCACAAAAGCTTACACGCGTGATATTTCAGAGCTAACTTTAGATACCCATGTGCAAACAGTAGATGCTTTCCACAAAATCGATACCAAAATGTATTTGATTTTGTGCCAAAACCTTTTGGATTAGAAATGTTGGCACTGCCACTTCTATTCCTATTAGAAACAGAATTGCGCCTGCACTCGAGTTCTGAACACGTGCAATACTGTTTTTCGACGATATTAATAATACATCACGAAATCCGCATTTTATTGATCTAAATAAACGTCATCGGAGTAGAGCACTACTTCTTAAAACACCTAAAGTGATCCTCGAAGCTATCGTACGAATAGTCAATATTCACTTTTATCGTATATAATAAAATATTTTTTCTTTTTCGGATTGCTTTATAGATTTTAAAGTTGTTCTGAAACTCATAACTTACATTCAGTTGATGATCCATGACAACAAAAATGTTTGGTCTAACGGTTCCTTATCGTTAAAAGGTTGAGAATCACTAGTGTAGGGCATAATGTCATCAATGCAGAGTACGTCATCGGTGTAGAGAAACGTTAATCGAAACGCGAATTAATTGTGCCTTCACAAAACAATGTTATTACAAGTTGTTTGCGCGGCGTCTGTTCGGGCGCGCTCCACAAACCGCGGAAAGCAAACACTGGGCGCAAACAGCCTGTGTTTGACTTACATAAAAAACTACACGATAGACGCTATTGGGTGAGTTTGATATACGAAATAAACACCGGACTAATGTTATATTGAATTTTCTTGACGGAATTGCTAAACAGATAAACATTGGTAGGTAGGTACTATAGCGTGCATGAATATGTAAATATATTTTTATTAGGTATTAAGTAGACACGTTATTACTATTGTGAGTTGCGATGGATTTGACAAACCCCGTAGGCATTTTCATATCTAAGACAACTGGAATTTAAATGTTACACTAAATGATAATGAACACAATACAGAGGAAGGACAACGACAACAAAATTTAACTTAATTTTAATGCAAGCGTTTCTAATTGTATTTGTCACTTTATTTGAGAATATTGGTATGCATAGCAGTTGATTTTGATAGGAGCCATTTGAAACAAAACCTTCCAGATTCAATTATATCTGGAAGTTTTTGGTACATTCACGTCGCTTTCGGCCTGATTCCCTCACGGTCGCAACATTTGATCGAAAACAATTACCGACCAATAATCATATGTCTTAACGAATAGAAATGTCAAAATATATCTGCGGGGCACATTTTATTGAATCTCGGATTGGGGTCCAATTCTAATCAAACAGCTAATGCTGTGGGGGCCACCGGTACTAACGATCCAATAGGGTCACCAACCATTGCGAATAGTACAACTATCGTTATTGTTTTCGGACAGAACTCACGACACAGCATCAGTTGCGTCAGACGTCTATATAATATCACCGCTAATATCACAAAATCTCATTTAAAAAGTAACATCCATAAAGTTTTCGTAATCCGAATTATTCTATATAATAGTTAAAATAGTCATAATCATTTTTGCCAATCCTAAATGTAAATACACCAGTCTAATTTTAACCAAAAAGTTGTACGGCATATAAAATAGATAAAGTTATGGAACTAAATTTATCTTATTCTGTGTAAATATTTTACTATTAAATGTTTCGTGATATATATTTCTGTGTAAATATATTTCTATATAATAATATTGCGAGATTGACACCCCTACTGCAGACCTTTATTCGTTCGTTCTCTGCCGTAATGCACTGAAATCGATTAATTATCCTTTTATTATTGCTTTATTGCCGTTACAAGCGACTAGTCTTTGTTTAGCTGCCACATATTTCCCAATCCCTTGTGGAATGTATATTTCCGTGGTCTTTCGCTCTGGCATTTTATTATGTATGATTACAATTACATAGGGTTCTGCGATTTAATAACAATACACGAATGGAATTACTGCAAAAGATACGACTTTTATCTTTTTTTTGTCAAATACTCTGTACACTGTCTGTGGTCACAATATGTAACTAATCAAGTTAGTATATTTATTAAGCAAAAGTCTGAATATTTAACCTCATGAAGCTTGAAACTTTGAAAATTTCTTCAGTTATCAAACTTAATATAGTTACTAAATGTAATATAGTATTTATCATACGCAGCCGTGCGTAATCTCCGAATGGCCAGCCGTACTATTGATCGGCGGGTGTCTGTAACGGCGTCATAATTGTAATACAAATTCGTTCTTTGACGCCGCGGTCGTACTGGGGTCGTGATTTGGCCTTTTGTGCGTCACGCATTACCTCCTTGGAACCTACACTACCCTACACTCTAGACCACTCTACAACGCAAATCCTGCCTTGACGCGGTGCATTACAACTGATATTCGATCACCGTTACGCATGGCTGACGATTTTGGATTTACGGCTAACGCAA
>DWME01002178.1:0-21732 GCA_018244795.1 Parelbella ahira ahira | reverse complement strand
ATTAAGAAAGGCCAAGTCTCCAAAACCGGCGTGTATGTATGAAGAGATTGATGAATGTGGAAGAAGCACGGCAGGTGTGTAAAGATAGGGTTATTTGGCACACCGTGCCCTCTGCCTACCCCGTAAGGGACCTGGCGTGAAGATATGTATGTATGTAAGAAAGGCCACGTCCCGCCGCGCGCGCGTACCTGCCCCCACTGCCAGCCGTTGCCGGCGTGCGCGGGCGCGTCGATCTCCAGCACGACGCGCACGCCGCGCACGCGCGCGTACCGCAGCAGCTCGCGCACCTCCTCCGCCGTGTAGATCTCGCTCGGAGAGTACGCGCCGTACCTGACACACATCCTGCTACTGCACACCTCCCTCCATGCCCGAATACATACCCAACTGTGGGCTCCACCACTGTGGCCATTTACCATCAGGTGGCTCGTTTGCCTTTTTTGGGTTTGTTTAATAGCAAAGTATCTTACACTCTACATACTCGCACACTTTCGCCACTGAAATAGACTGGCAACCCCTTCGATGTTACATATGTCCATGACATTGACCACTTATTGTCAGGAGGCGTTTGCCTCTCTGTCGGATTTAACTAATAAAAAAACGAAAAACCTAAGTACATACACACGTCATTTTTTTCGTTCATTGCAGTACCTAATTTAAAAAAATATATTTTTATTGTAGGCAACATTTCTCTTCGACTAAGCTACATACTAAAGCATTATCGACATGGTACTGACTTAGAATGTTAATGGAACTCCATTTCTTGCCAAAGAAAAGTTGATTGGCAAAGGCATCGTAAATCACTCGTTGCGTATGTGTCTACCCGCGGCCATTAGCTTATCATTAATCATAAAAGTTGACATTGGTTATTTCATTTTTTGTTTCAAAACAAGTGCCTTAATTTTTTTTTCAGGTCTTTTAACACTCATCAGCTAACTACCCGGCAATTTATATACTGTTATGCCATATCCCATATGAGATAGGAAGAAAGCAACGAGTACTATATACTCGCAACTCTATTCCATATAACTCTGACGTATTTCTATTTATCCATAATTCAACACAAACTTTTAATGAAGAATCACATTTGTAAAATATTCGCTGTTCGTGTGTTAGGTACTGAAAAATAGTCAATGTAAAAGTGCGAACTCATAATAATAATGTTGTTAGAAAATACTGACGACGAGTCACATGATCAGTAGAGTGATGTAAGAAAGAAAGAATCACCTGGTGAACTGTGGCACACGACTGGACTCGAGCGGGAAGCTGTGCGAGTCCGTTACGTGCCAATGGAAGACATTCATTTTGGTGGACGCCATACCATCTATTGTTCTCTTAATGTCCTCTAACGGTATGAAGTTTCTAGAAGTATCTAGAACGAGGCCTCTGTGCTTGTAAACTGGTCTGTCCCTGATCTTCGCGCCAGACACGAGGCGGAGACTGCACTTGTACTGATCGGAGAACGGAGGCTTGTCGGGGGCCACCAGCTGTGTGAAGGTCTCCATTCCGTGACGAGCACCATAAACAGTCTCAGCGACTATGTGAACTGCTACACTGCCATCTGAAACCAACCGTGATCGTTGTGTCGGAACAACTATGTGTATTAAAAAAATATCTTTTATTGTAGACAATAACTGCCATATAATAGCCAAACCTTTCGTGGTAATTTTAGTGATGCTCTAACAGCCAGAAATATGTGCATTCAGTCTCAAAAAGGAATTAGGACTAATTATACAATACATACTCTTTAGAACAATTTATAAAAGTCTTTTAACGGTCGGCGAAAAAGAGCGCGAAAAGCTTTTTTTTAATCTGTAATAACAACCATGACAATATTTAATACGGCACATTTTTTAAACAACGTCATCGCGCTGTCGAAAATGTTATACAGAGCGTGTGATTTTGAAAGTGAACTTACAAGAATGTCAGATGATTGATAAGAAACATGATTCCGATAAAAAATATTATTGCAACTTGCAGTGCTCTGACTGTAACTGTAGCAACATATCTCAACTTTTATCTTTTACTCTATTAATTTAAATGAAACGCTTGGTAATAGCGAAGGAAATAACAACTGTTTGACACAATTAAAAAAGTATTTAGATCTGAGTTCCTGACGAGATCTTTTGGACGAGACTGTTGTACGTTGTTGAACGAGACTGTTGTAACTGCTAATGGTAATCAGCAAAATATAAAACTAACTCTTATACGAGCAATAAACACAGAATAAGATTCAGTCCTGACAGATGTATACCCTACTTCACAATATGTTAAGCAAAGTGCAAACCTTTAGTCTGAACGTCGAGCATGTACTGCTCGTCAGTGTCCCAGGTGAGTTCAATGTTGGGCGACTTGACCGTGATGTAGACGACGACGGGCGTCTGCACCAGCTCGGTGACGTTGCCATCACACTCGTCCACCAGGTTGCCGCCGATCACATGCGTCATTTGCACCACCGTCTCCCGCGCCTCCACCGGCACGTCGATTAGATCGAACCTGGAATGAAGACAATAGTCAATAAAAAATAATGCTTCTGCTACTAAGCAATACACATATGAGCAATATTGAAAATAATACAGTTATTAAAGTTTTTTTGAGTGCAAGACACATCCTCTTTTTACACGCACACATATATTATTTTTTAGTTGATTATGGAATTTACGTAACTATCTTAGGCCACTTCTACACGTATTTCATAAAAAGCAAATAAGAGAGAGTATAACATTAAACATCTAATTCCCTTAAGAAATTCTTTTCAGCAGACCTGTAGGTAAATGGAAATTAAAAAATGACACGTTGTCCTGTACATAAGTACGTTCAAATATATATATATAAAATTATACGTATTTTCTTAAACAGACAATTTTAATCGTTGGTGACTTAGATAATATATTACACAATTGTTTTCGATGCCATCACTCAGAAAAGAGTCCGAAATCTACGAAAGTGATGTGCCTAACAGCGTTTATGAAGCAGCGTTTATGTTGCTCTGTATCCTCACCATCAACCAACGGAAGGTACCAGATCTTAGACCTTGCTCATTTACGATACTCTAATAGCTTCATATACCGACGCATAGATAAGTGATATACACCGTGTGAAAATGTTACAGCGATATAAATCAGGCGCGCGGGTGGAGCGCAAGATTTATGTGTGCTCGTGACATAGCGATACAGATCAAAGCTGGCCCGTCTCGTATATTTGTCTTCGGGCCACAATGCGACCGAGCTGGCCCGACATTTGGAAGACTCTCCGCTCTCTACCAACACACGCTTTTCTTCTTTAGTATAGGCCAGCACTTGGCCACAGCTTTGCCTGATAGGTGTAGGTTTAGGGTGGCTAATGCTAATGCTTGCCTAGCAAGTAAATATTTATGTGAAATCTATCAGTCAATGCGTTTAAATGGATTCACCTTCAGCCTAAGTCCACTGCTGGACAAAGGCCTGCCTTGAAGGGTTTTTGTTCATAATCACCACGCTGCGTATACAGGTTGGGGATGGCAGAGCAGGGCTTCTCGCATGCACAGCTGCTAGTTGTTTTTGTATATCACATCAATTATTGGCATTATATTATTTCGCCAGGTCCCTAAAGCGTAGGCAGAGAACACTCGACTCGTGATGACTATGTACAACTTTAGAAACCTTATATTACTATTGGCTTATAAAACATCACATAAAACATGAACCGTTATACTAAATTTATTCAAATGCCACGATCTTAAGAATATTGTGCCTTTAAAATCATTTTAATATATAGCCAAAACAAATTAAACTCAATAGGTATAATCACAAAAGCTATTCAAAACTGATACATCGCCTTAAACGGCGTTAAGAGAAAGATGTTACATCGAAAAAGGTGTGAGCCAAAAGGGAGCGGCGCGCGCCGTGGGCGCAGTGTGCGTCCCGTGCCCAAACTGGGCGATCACGATTTGTTTGCCATGTAAACGAGCAAGGATCGCAGCGTGGAGACCGCTAGCCCTCTTATAAAACGGCCGTTGACCCTCCGAGTCTGCAAAATCAATTTACTCGAATGCCACGCAAATATTGTTATATCATACATGGCATCATACACTTTGGGTGGCTGACCGGGCTGTGGTCAGTCACCTCGGCGGAAGACCTACGCCTACACTTGTAATAAAACAAATATTTATTATATACGTATATAACCACGCCAGGTCCGTTAACGGTTAGACAAAGAGCAGCGATTACCAATTGTATCTATCCTTACAAAACTGACACGCTTCTACCCTTATATATGTACATATTATGTATATATTGATAAGTGAAAAATAACTTCGGTTTTTTTAAATGTAGCGCCGTATAAATGTGTTACATTTTCCACAGTTAAAGTTTACATGGTAGAGAACAAGAGAAAACAGAGAGAAACAGGAAAGTTAAAATATTAGTAACCAAAGAAAAAAACATTAATTACGCTCATACTGTCAATGTCACATACAATAGTCTATGGTCAAACAAAGTCGCTCATACTGTCAATACCCTGCAATAGTTTATGGTTAAACAGTAGCACAGAGTAGCGACTTCCAAACGCAAACTCCTGGACATAATAAATAATAATATGGTTCGAACCCAATATATGACGCATTACGGTTGAATTTTGAACATTGCTGAAATACTGGTACGAATGAAATATTTTTAATGTTCGAGTATATCACAGAGCACTGGCTGTTATCTTTAAATACGACCTATAAATTTATAGTTTTACGATTGTTGATAGTTTTTTGTGTTGTACGATAACTTGGTTATTATAAACGTATTAAACTATCATACGTCACGCTATGTCCCTTGCGGTGTAGGCAGTGAACACAAACCGCTAAATATCAACAATCTTAAAAGCCTGACGTGCTTATTATTTATTCATCCCTCTCTTACTCGCACGCAGGTCTTAAAGACCTCTTAATCCTCTCATCGTCTAGTATCTGACTTATTTGGTCAGGATGTTAAGTCAGTGTCTATTCTATTTGGTCTAAGTGAGTCTGTGTCTCCCTGCGCAAAAAAGTATTTACTTATAATCTGTATTGGTTACAATTAGAACGAACGGTCAATCAAATGTCGTGATGCAGGAAGCCGCTAACCTGACACTTGGTCGATACGCACCCGTACTAACATAAAACAATAGTCATATTTCAGATAATTATAACTCACTAAATTGTAGAGCGTTTGGATTTGTCCCAAAAAATCCGAAAACCCACTTCGACTGACCCTTTTCAAAACAACACCGTTAGAAAGTATTAGGAAGAGTTGAATGTACAAACAGCACGTCGACTTTGTGAATATAGACATTTGGTACTCGGTGCTCTCTGACGACCCCGCAATGAACCTTTTGTGACTAGATAGCAATAAACGTTTATGACTATTCAGCATAAGACGCATTCAAATAATAACACTTAGATATATAATTAATAACAGTTAAGCTCGACACTGAGATATATTTATTTATTTGTTTATTTATATATTTATTTATTTATTTTCTTTACAAACATTTTAGTGAGTTACCATAGACGGTAGCTATACTGTAATATATATTTCTGGTGCAATAATAATTATATTGCGCTATACCGCAACCTGCCCTGCTATATAATATGTTTACATATTTTGCCAACATAATAGAGATATATATTATAGCTCTTCAACATTACAAAAGGAAATATATTGTAATATAACGTGCCTTGCTATGATAAACGTACTTTATAGCCCCGTGTGTGACGACCCTTACGGCCTCTGAACTATATTTATCATGAGTTTATTGACCTCAGACATACATATTATGCTTAACATCGCTTAAAATAATATTCAACGGTCGAGGGCGGGCTTGAAATACAATAGGTTGGTTAACAAATCTCGTTCAAATTGGCTTACAATTACTGTCCATAAAAAAATAAATGGGCAAACCTCAATTCATTTCAATTAAGAAGGTATTGGTTATAAGAATGAAACTGAATCTAACAATGAATTGTCCAAACCAAACTTCGGTAAATTATATACTATTACCATGCTTATACTTCTAACATCACGCCTGTATTTCGCCGAACGAGTAGACAGAGAATTCAAGTATGCTGCTATTTTTAAACTGATTCATAAAAAATATACGTATAGATCTTTAACAGTAAAAGTGACACAGAAATCTAAAATGTGATTAAACAGAAAATGTCAACTGGCTGATATTGTCTGTCTGTTTATTAAATATATATAATCAAATATCCAAATATCTAAAGGGATTCATATCCCGGATCGGTTACTATTGGATTTTTCTAATTTAGAATTTCTAGTAGTGACTCGGAGTCTGGATCAGTGCCCGGTGTCTGGCAATAGGCTCACCACCTATTCCATGGGACTTAAACATAACTGGTGAAACGTGGGGGTGTAGTACAAGCCTCTGCCTACCCCTTCGGGGATTACAGGCGTGATGTTACGTGTTATTTAAACAGAAAATTCATGAAAATGTTATATTTATAACCTGTTTTAATAAACCTTAATTACAGAATTTTACTCACGCCGACCAGCTGCCACTTCACACAGTTCAACATCTTCTTTAAATCACAATCATCCTCTTCACCATAGTTTTGCCAGTTCCCTTCTAAACATATTGTTTTTATGGCTTCGAGGGCTTCTTTATGATCTGCCAATTTATCCTCCAAATCTTTTTGGAACATATCTATTTTGACGCTCCCATTAGCTGTTCCAAATCCGTATTTAGTGCCCAAACATATCGCCCTGTTACACTTTAACATAACAATATTATTATCGCGTGTGCATTTTTTTATTTTATTATTAAGTTCTATTCGATTAATTTTGGAAATTACACATGTATTCTTTTATTAACGATGATTTTGTATTTCGCGCGTTTTATACATATCCTTTTTTATAAAAGCAAATATTATTATAAAGTACAGAAAACGACACAAGTTTAGACTTGTTTTTAATCTCTTATAGCGCCTTGAGTGATTGTGAACAACGTTAAATATTGAAATGTTTGTTTGTGATTTGTTTTCGATTTGTTAACAACAAAACGGAAACAATAACGAAACATTAAATTGCACTAATAATCGTAATAGTAATGTTGCTATGCAGCGGTGCACGAGGTCACAGCGTACCAAATCAATTCGTAAAGAAATATAACATGTTTAATGTCGACCAATTAGTATTCCTGAGTATACTTTTATTATAGTAACCTCCTTATCAATGATTCAGAATATTTTTTTATAAAAACAACAAGATGTCAGAACACTTTCAAATGTTGTAGGTACATATATGAGCTATCTTTCTATGCGCCGTCGGAATCATTTTCACCGTTAGCGTTATCCAGTGTACATTTTGGACATTTTCCTCGGCTTTTGTAGATCGTGCCTTAAATAGCCATAAATTTATAGACGAGCGGCAAAATGTGCTAAACTATTTTATATTCCGCTATTGTTTTGTACTGCTTTACTTCCACATAACGTATATACATACATGCAATAAAATCCAAGTTCATCTAGTTACTGAAATATTACACTGGAAACTTGCGTTGAAGATTCTGGTATTTAATCTGATTGGAATAACCCTACGTCCTGAACAATGGAAAAGGATTTGTTACATGGAGTAAAAAGAACACTCATCCATTTTTCCCTGAACAAAACCCTTCACTATTTTAATGTATTAAAATATTCCATAATAAAGTAGATAGATATACTTACAGAACCAGGTATATGGGGTATGTGCATACATTCTTTATGTTTTTCGTCCTCCATAGCGCTTTTGCTGATGTATGCTGTTTGGCAACAAGTGTACTAAAATAGTTTATATAAATGTTTATACGTAGAAATGATTAAAACAAGACAAGAACGGTCTTCTCTAGTGATAGAAATTCGTGCCATCTCAATACTCGATACTCACGGAAGTTTCCATAAAGTCGACACATTTTTGTATTTCTTCTCGATCCTCGGCCTGTAATCACATTAACGTAATGAGTCTTGATAATATTTATGTCGCCGTGAAGTAATATGTATTTGTATATACAAATTAATTCTTCTTTTATATATGTAGTTATTTAATTGCTTGTTCAAATGTTAATTCTGTTAACAGTTACTATGTACCTACATGCATAAGACGTATTGCAAGTTATTGTTCTTATAACGTGTATAATGTATTAAAAGTATATATCAATTTTACATCACCTTGTAAAATCCTAATATCTACTAAATCTGATATGCAAACATTCGAATTTCATTTACTTGAGCACAAATATAATTTATGTGTGTACGAGTATGTATGCAAGAACAGAGCACACAACATAGTGTAGATAGCTAGCCATGATTCGCGTATTTCTCCGGCCGGAAATTGAACCTAACTCCCCGTGGAATCTTGATACTTGGTCACGAATGTATAGAAAGTCTTAGAATTATGGTATTATTATTGTTAAGAATCATTATTGTATTTATATTAAAGAATTATTATTATTGAACTTTTGTAAAAGCGAAGAGCTAATCCAAAACATAAACTTTGTTTAAAACCGAGGAACAATTGATTAATTATTATTAATCTACAATTTAAAGGCCATTGTAATATATCATTTTCCAATTATTATTACTTGTAGCATATTTGCGTTTAATTATGTAAAACAAAGTAAGAATTTTTTTTTATCATTTCACATTTATATTTGTTTATGAAAATAGGTCGTATTTGTCAAAAAGGTAAAAAAATGTAGCAACGTAGTTATTGTTAAAAAAAATGACGTAGATATTAAAAAGTTATTTGTTCTTTATCCAGATTGCGTAAGTTAAGAAAGAAATTGTTGAATCTTATAATTAACTTAAAAAAACTATATTATATTATCATTTGTGGTTTAGATTCTGTTAAATAAAATTCAGCACGTATATTAAAACATAGTTTTCACGCGAAGAAAATAATTACGATTCTTTATAATTATAGACACGGTTGGTTTTATCTTTAATTCTACTCAATTTTTTTTTGTCCACCGCTATAATTTTATTTTCATTTTGGCAATTTATTATATATCCGTCTTTATTTTCTATAAATTTTGACACCTGATTGCCAAATACCTCTCTCTTTATCTGTATGAATAAGAGCTGACGCGCTAATATTATAATACGTAACCTTTCTATTACTACAATATTGAATAGAATTGTATCAATAGATAAACAAAAGGCTGTACTGAAATGCCATTGCACCCAACGAATTTACCTTTGTAGTCAAGATTAAAGTTCACGCGAGTTTCGTGGAACGCTGACAATCGCCAAACTCAATCAATTATAATCCAGTTAACAAGGGCTCACGTTTTATAGGTATACACACTATGGCTAAACGTAATCCAAATTATAATATGAAGAGTCAGGTTTCGATGGACGGTTAATATCGTCGTGTGCGAGAATCCATTGGAAATTTTACAGCGTGCTGACCTCTTACACACTGTTTTAGATATTTGAGTACAAAAAATACATGTTGAGACACATACAACTTATCTTTATATATAACTTTTCTTTAATTGTTGTGCGTATTAATAAATAATTTCAATTACGTCAATAAAGCACACTCTTACCGACGCGACGAGAACGACGGCGAGCAACACCAAGTAGCGATACATATTGCAGGCCTGAAACACCACTGAGGCTCGTGTGCATGTGAATTATTATATATGGAAATACGCAATTACATTTTAATTCAGGGACCGCGGAGCGTAAAATTGTAGCGTTTATTTAAGAATGACGAGTCGCTCCCTGCATTATTATTAAAACGTGCAGTTTAAATCATTTGAATGAGATTATACGGGAAAACCTTGCAACGGCTACGTTGTGTTTATATGCTAATAATAATATTTTTCTATAATTCCATGGTGTCGGCTATCTACACGTTATTTTGCGCAATTAGTGACTGTGTTTGTAATCGACACCTAAAACTAATAACGCGCTGCGCGGTTACAGTGTATGAAACAGTCAATCGGCTCTTATCGAGAAGTAAGCAGACAATGGATTTTTATTTTGCTAAGAGACTGTAATAAAATTTCGAAATAAATTGAGATAAATAGCATTATAAAGATTAGGAAGTCTTATATTAATAATGAGCTTTTGAATAAATACAAATGTTTATTCCATTTTTCTAGTAGTGACTCGGAGTCTGGAGTTGTGCCCGGTGCATGGCAATAGGCTCACCGCCTATTCTGTGGGACTTAAATGTAACTGGCGAAACGTGGGAGTGTACTACACTCTTCTGCCTAGCTCTTCAGGGAGTACAAGCGTGATGTTACGTTGTTTTTTTTCACGTTTATTCCATTACAATATATTTTATTGCTCGACCACCGATAAGTACCTACAGTTATAATAATTACGTAACATCCCCAGCGGTCTCTGGTCCTAAATGCCCTCGTATGTTTTCACAGCCGTACCTACTTAGGGCGCTCCGCTCTGGAGAGGGAGCTTCCACGCAATTGCCTAATTATCTTTGACGGCTAGTACCTACGATGTAAATGAAAGCAAGAGAGTTATTTATTATTGTTAAAGTTACTGCAGGCTTACATAAAATATTACGTACTTAGAGTGAATCAAATATATTGGAAATATAATAAATCTGTAGAACCGCGTACTTACAGTTTACTGTTCAAAATACCACTTGCATTTTGCTCCACTGCTCTTCTGCAGTACGGTAACATTGTTTCAATTGCTAAACATCTTTTTGATGACTGTGGAACATTGGTACACTGTCATCGTCATCATCATCAGCCTCTTGATGTCCACTGCTGGACATATTGATATACATGGTATATTACAATATAATATCGATAGATACCGATAAAACATGTATATTGTGATGTCAATAACGGGGTGTGCAAATTTGATTAATTAATTTTACCATAATAATATTTTTATTAATTAATTTTACCAAGATAATATTATTCCAAATTTTCGCTTCATGCACTTCAGCATCGCCATAGATACAGATGCTCAAACTCCGAAATAAAGCTATAGGCAAAAAACTAGAAAGTAAAAATTATTTCGGCTTATTAATAACGGAATATTTCGTACACATGTACTTACTTCTATTAATATTAGTTGCTTCACAATAATTGCAATGACTTAAATGATTCAGGACTGGAATTATCACTTTATAAATTTTCGTACAATATTGAAGGTGCATTGTATTAATATATGGCTAATTATTGATAAAATTTACATATGCAGCCGCTTGGAACATAAGCTATAATGGTATAATTTAACTGTCAGCAGAGAATTTAATAACAGGACTGTTTAACTAGTCTAGACGTAATAGTTGGGATATCCCGAAAAATGTATGCCAGTTAAACCAATATATTCCCTATAGAACGTAACATCACGACCGTATTTCCCGAAGGATTAGGCAGAGAAGTGTGGTACGGTCCCAAATATTTTACGGTACATATAAATTGTGTCGTTGAGGACTTGTTATGGTTGTAAATAATCAAATTTCCTATGCGTAACTGAGTTTCATTAACAATTTTTAGATGTTATTATTATTACAGCATCACGCCAGGCTCCTTACAGGATAGGCAGAGCACCAAGTATCACGTATCAAAATTTTATTAATGCCACATAAAAATAGTAATTTACCTTTGAACTTGTTATCTTACGATCTCTTTTAGATATTTAATGTGTTACGCACAGCTTAGGAAAACGTGATGTGTGTTCAAGCAGAAAACCTAACACATTTGCAAATATAAAGTTCGTTGAGGAGTATCCACGTTTTTCAGTTCGTTTATGTTCTCTTTTTAAATAGTAAAATATATAACAAGTTCCTAACACCGTTGTTACTATGAACTCATCATACTAGGTCCTATACAGGCAAGGAAAAATAATATACTGAATGCCTAATGTCTACGTATATTTACCTGCTGTAGATATTTCTTATTCTCTTCTCAACATAAAAATTATTAATAGAAAGCTATATCAAAAACTATGAAACTTTAAGTTTTAAGTTAGTTTCGTAATATTGGAAACGATGATCCCAGAAGACACATTCATTATGTACATGATGATAGAACATGATCGGAATAAATTTAGTCTGCAGCGTCGTTTATAGTATCTTTGGGAAACGCGACTGAGTCGTAAATTTTTAACACCGCTAAGAATTATAAAGAACCTACTTTAGATCGAGATTGTGTTGGAAATCATGTTGGATAACTTCAAATTGTGTTGAAATTAATGTTGGATAACTTTAAATGTACGAGTAATTCTTACAAAACTTTCAATCGGCGCTCCCAGCGGCGACGTTTTAAACTGTGTAAGATGTAAAATATTTGTGTTGTGCTGCTTTAGTGTGTAACAATTATTAACATTATAAAAGTAATTATATTATTAATATAGTCGCGCGTTTGTTTTTCCCAAATGGTTCCTATTATACTGCTGTGTAGTACACCCACAATATTAATATAAGTGTACCTACCTACTATCAAGTATATATATTAATTATAAATGTAAGTTATAAATGATGTTAAATGATTGCGAGATAAATAATGTTCATGCTCTAATAAATTTGTCCCGATTTCGCTGCAACCGGCGAGAGTTCATGAAGGACCTCGTATAAGAAGTACAAAACAAATCGAGTCAGCCCACAAAAACATAACTACATAATATGTCAGGCTGGTGCATATTTAACCGTGTATGTGTATAAAACTCACAAAATAATCACGGTAAAATGGCAACATGCAGTAAAATAATAAAAGTAATTAATTACTCGTATTAACGGATTTTGTTTTCATATTTCTCTTTAATTTATTAACAAAGGCTAGGTGTGTTTCTTTTTCACAACACTTTGGTCGATTCTAATTCGGTGTCGGACTAGTTGTGCATTTAACAACGATCCGTTTTTATACGATCCTTCAAAGATAAATTTTGATGTCACTGCAACGTAGGTTCGTTCTGCCTAAAGTAATTCTCCACTAGCTCATATTAAGTCTGTAACAAAATTCGAGAAAATAAAAAAACTGCAATTCCACTTGATTTATAATTAGTGCCCGGTGTATGGCAATAGGCTCACCACCTATTCCATATGACTTACACGTAACTGGTGACAGGTGGGTAAGTAAGCACTACACTCCTCTGCCTATCCCTTCGGGGATTACAGACGTGATGTTACGCTTACGTTTAATTAGAATTAAGAAGTATTCTCAGTAACAATAAGTATGAATTTAATATAAAGCAGTTCAAACACATAATGAATTGTGCGAATGAAAAAAAAAATTATGAAATGGATCCGCAGGTAATAAAGCAATACATAAATTAAAAGAAATGAATTTCAGAGGGTGGAATCCAATATCGTTGAAGACCGGATGATAGATGGAATACATTAGCGACAATGGTCGGTTGAAATACGTTCAAACGTAGATTTTGAAATTTTATCCGTACATCCGTGTTTCGAGCCTAAATTGTTTTTCTATCCATTCGATTTTATTCGAAAAGTGCAAATGATTAAGATATTTTAAATTGTATCGTAAGTATAAAACAGAGAATTTCTTCTTAAACTTTTCTATGCACAAGTGCTCAATCAAACAAGTGAGTTTTACGTGACGCTGTAAACAGAGGAATGAACGAAGTACAAACGAATACTGCAAAAATGTAAGTAATGCATCTTGTAAATAATATTATTATACAGATTTCTTTAAGAAGTCCAATATATGTATGTAGGTATAAAAGCTTTATAGCATTGTTACGTGACAATATAGAATATAGAGTAGTTTAATTAAGCAGATGAAGTTACAGAAAAAAAAAAATTATTGAAATGGACGATGAGGATGACGTTGACGATGACGATGATGACGATGACGATGATGATTAATGTTAATTTTATTAATGTGAATATTATGATTATTGTTGTTTGTGTCTATGGTTATTTAAACGACAAACAAAACAGTATTGTAGTCAGAGTTTGGCACTTAATTGGGTTAGGTACTAAAAGCCTAGAAAAAAAATTAAGTTTTTCTCATAAAATGTCGCTAAATCCGCGGGCTTTTATCTAGTATGAAAAAATAACTATGCTAACGCATTTACTGCGAAATTAAAACGCTCCGCTTGGAAAATTTCATTCATGGGAAATTTTTCTACTCACCAGCGAAAATTATTCATTTATCACTTGAAGTGAGCTGAAAAGTGAAGTGGTTAGAATTTTAACTAAAATTTATATTAGTTAGTGCAAAATTACAAGTTCCCTAAGCTGTAAAGCATCAGAACTAATAACAAATCGAACAAAACTCGTTCCTTAGAATATTGCTTATTAATTTCTTCGGTCTAAATTAATCGTTTGTTATAAAACGAGATTCAAAAAATGATATAATTAAATTTTCATATCGAAAAATAACACATCAGTGATACCTCAATGTCGTTGGTTCAAATACATGGCACGCAACTCTGTACGAAAAGTCCGTTTTAGGTTTAAATATCATATGCTAACGATGAAGGAAAACATCGTGAGGAAACCTGCTCAACTTAGAATTTAAAAAAAAATCCACGGTGTGTTAAGTCTGCCAACACGCACTTGGCCAGCGTGGCAGGCTATGGCCTTAGGTCACTCATTATGAGAGGAGACTCATATTTCAATAGTGGAATGATAAAAGGGTCGAACATTTTATTTTTATTATTTAATTGTCGAAATTCAGTAAATTAAGAAAATCAAACAACGGCCATTTCTCACACTCATGTAATTGTAACGAAAATCTTATATTCAATGTTGAAAGTAGTAACCTAAAATAGTTACTGGGAAGAAATTATAAAAAATAGAAACCTATATTATCATAAATTGATGACCTGTAAACGAACCCTCCTGTAATTACATTCGAAGCTACCATACGAGCGTGCTAAATCAAACCTGCCTGTCAATGTCATCATTTATCAATATCCCCATTTCAAATAATATAAATTTGAGTTTAAATTTTCGTTTCAACATGTTAACAAATTGAGTTCAATTGAAGCTGCCAGTGAGAACTAAGCCACGAAACGAAACTGTTGTACGAGCTAATCAAAACGTTACATCGGCTGCGGCTCTGACTCGGTGTTGCGCCTAGACCGGCGTCGACAGCTTAATTACTAACGATGGAGCTGGATACATTTTACAACTCGTTTTCGAATTTCTCTTTTCAACGTCAACCCAGGTACAATAATTGGACCTCACACATTTTCTTTTTAACGGCATCTCTGCTACAATAATTTAACGTCACACATTGTGTTTTTAACGTAAATCCAGCTACAAAGATTAAACGTCATAAATTTTCTTTTTATAATCATCTCTAGTACAATAAATAAATGTTAGACATTTTCTTTTCAACGTCAACTCAAGTATAATAATCTAACGTCGCACAATTATTTTTAATGTCAACTCAATCGAATATCACATACTTGTTGGTTTTTACTTAATTTAATTGAAATAATATAGTTTTGAAAATATACATTTATTCAATTAAAAGGTCTGGCTTATAGCCAAATGTTGTGGCAAAAAACCCCCATAGACGAGAAGCTTCAGGAAAAAGGCTGTAATGGAAAATACTTTTTACGCTCCTTAAATACGCCATGTAGCGGTCCGAAAGGGCCGCAGGGTGAATATTCAATGGGTTTCGCACCAAGATGTATTTTTAATCATGTCTAATTATAAATTGCATATTATATTTTGCCGAGCTGCTGGAAATGAGTTGAAGTTCTGTTTTTAAGTCTGTTACATTTCAGACCAATTTCTGTTCTCATATATTTTATATTTTTAAGAAGTTAGTTTTAAGCTGTTTAGAAATTGATTTTCTCATCACAAATCATTCATTAAACTCTTAAGATTTTTGCGTCATTATCCTTAGTTAAATTATGAATTCATATATCTCATTATTAGTGTTATTTCTTGACAACTTCTCTTGTGTTTTTTGTAGCTTATTAGGGCATTGTGGCTGATTGACTTTCTGTTATTTTTGTCGCAGATCTGGTCTTATGCCATAGCGCTATGCTCCAACCGATAACACGACCTTTAATAGATATAGATTTACTTTAAAAAAACAACGTCTTCATGACTGCTATTGGCATAATTTTATCAGGTATTTTTAGCAGTTATCAGTTATCTTTAGGTAGCCACCATTACACCTTGTTAGACATCTTAAGGTCAATTTGCAATATCCGACGGATCTGTTCGTATCACCGCCGATCTGTACCTTAGCAGCGTGGTGGAATGCCCTCCACATCTGCCAGTGCCCAAAAAGAGGTGCAGAAAAAAAACTTCACCGTTAATTCTTTGTAATATTAACCATATCAAGATTAGTTCTACTTTCGTTTATTTAAATGTTAAATTTCTAAAGTGGTTTGTTGGAAATTATCTAGGTGACGACAGCTTAATTACAAGTGATGAAGCTCACGCTCGGCCTGCGGCGTTCGCGCGCCTATTTCTATGCTAATGTGACCTCTGCGTGTGTATACTTAAACTCATTTCAGGTGAATCTCATTTGGTTAAAAATACCGGTATCCTTGGAATACATTCTATTTCACTATTGATACCAAAACTCATACCAACTTTGGGTTTCTACCGGATTTAATTTGCCTGTATCTTTGTTTTCCGCTCTTTAATAATTTTGTTATTCATTCAAATTTATTATATCTTCGTTGATATAGCAATAATGATTACGGGATAGCTGTTTAAATAAAATATAGACTTTATTTAAAAATTTCATCTCGTTAAGTATTCCACCTTAACCTTCACTTGAAACATAAAAGTTCGATGGAAATACAAATTAAATTGAAAACAAAATATAATGAAGGCCCGATGTAAGTTAAGTCAACACAAAGTGATATATCACCTTATGTTTAACGCTGCTACATACATTGTTTCTTCGTTCGAAAACGTAGCTTAGCAAGCAGAGTTAATATTGACAGAAGGCAACGTGGAAAGTAAATACCAGACAAGTGTTTGCCCAGAAATTGCGGTTTATCTCCGCAGATGCTTCCACCTGAGAACTTTGTATCTATGAAACACCACCTGCGGAAATATGTACATATGTACGTTTATTATAATGTATTAAGCAAATACGTATAACATTACCAGCTGTCACTCGGAGCCGTGTGTGTGTGGAGAAGTTATTCGATTCTTCTCCGCTGTGCTAGTTTATGAAGATTAAATATCACTTTATATAAAATATGATCTTGATTTAAATGACTGCATCGTTGCCCGATTAATTACAAACGTGTCTGTTCGAGAGTTCCTGGGGTCAATTCCCGGGTAAGTTATGTTGGTAATGGAACGCAATCCTCTTATTTCATGTATCCGTCACTACGCGACGCTACTGTCACCTGTCACTGCTAATTTTATTGTGCGGTAACGACACCATAATATATTTTAGTGTTCATTGCAACCATAACTGTGTTTGCAATAAACCAATATTATATTTCAAGTCCAACGTTGTTATTTGTCAAAAACCTTCAAGTTACTATTGGATTTTTAAATTTAGATTTTATAATAGTGGCCCGTAGTCTGTTTTTGTGCCCAATGTACGACAATATGCTCACTACTCTCACGATATCAGGCGTGATGTTATGTTTAGGTAGAATTATTAATGTTACATTAATTTCAAAATAATAATTTGTTTCATACATTTTGCTGTTTACCACAAATTTACTACACTATGCTTATAAATTTTGCTTGTTCCTATAAATACTCAATAAATTGAAATGCAACAAAAGACGATAACAATGTAACAAAAGGAAAGAGAGCGTAGTAACAATGTTCATTAGCACTTTTGTTAAATTGTATTCAGTTGCCAAAATAGCTTTTTTGGTTGCTTATTAACTGTTTCGTTTAAAAATTAATTGGCAACTCCTCTCGAAATCCAATTCGCCGTTCTTAGTTTGCCAAGAAACTGACCCTAAATTCCACCATAAATCAGACGTTACGATAAATCAAGAAACTTGTGTATACTAACGAAAACTTCGCGCTCAAGTTCCCTTTTATTAAAAACTGCATGGCTTTCGCCTTCAACTTCGTTTGCTCTAGATTAATTTACATTTTGCGATGCCCCACCAGCGTCAGACGTCTAATTCTGTGTACGTTTGTGCATAAAGTTTGTAGCTGCGATGTTAAAAGACCTCGTAGGGTGTGTCAAGCCAAACAGATGTGGTTTATTCTTGGACATGTAATAAATGCCAGTGGCTACCGTACTTTGGAGGATACGCTAAGTACTGTTGCGATTGTCAGGATTAGTAAGATCAATATAAGAGACATGTTAAATTTTACTGTACAGTTCATAGGTGTATAGAACTAAGTTTACGAATTGCACCCTAACTGAAATAATTCTTATACATTGTTTGATTTGCATTGAACTAATGCAAGTTTTGCTTAGTTATGAAACGTCATTTTGATGAGAATTCTGTTTTTACATTTGTTATGACTCGGTTTGAACTGAAACGAATAAAAATTTTGGTTTCTCTGTTTCAATGCCTATAAAGGCCTGTGTTATATTAGAAAATCTCTAGGAATTTTATTCACGTCTCAGAGTTCGCCACGACAGTCTCTATGGATTGAGTAGTCTGCTAAGTGGCAGACGGTTAGCGTTTAGGACCTAACCCTTTTCGTTATGTACGATGACCTGTATCCAGGAGCTGAAGTTTATTTATTTTTTTTTTATTTGAGAAACAAACAATATAGTAATAATGTATTATGTGTATGGTAATAATGTATGAAATGTCCCTGTGTTCCCCTACCTTTCGTTTCTGGATACATATCTGGGATAATTTAGGAAAACACCCTGATGTAACATGAAAAAAAATCTGTTCATATTTTTACATACCTGGTGTATGAGTCTGTTGTAATCCATTAATTTGTACAATATATATCTTTCTACAATATATATCTTCATACGTTGCTAGTTTTCGAACCTTTCTTTATTTAATGGTATACATACACTACATATGTACATACAGTCTGTCTTTTGTTCAATAAATTTCTTGTAATAAAGAAGGCCTTCGGTTTGGTTCATAACCATTCTGGCTAACCCAAAATATTATATGTGAATTAAGCCTGTACAAATTGACACAATAAATTGTCAGGATGTTATGATTCTGACATTGTTGATTTCTTGACGAATTAATCGCATGTCACTGAAATTCTCTAGTGTAAAACCAACCTTACTGATACACGTGAACCTTTCTCAGGAAACGACCTACCTGCTCATAAATGTGAACTATATTAAATTCCTCGACGTAGTTTGTGAGATCGCGTTATTAATGAGTTCACAGACGGACGGATTAGTTGCGCTCGGGAGACTTTATACTGTGGCGTTTTTGAAAGTTTCATGCGATTTCAACTAATTATTTCTTATTCTTATCATTTTACTGAAATTAAAGCGGAGGGGATTCGCTTTAATTTTCTAAATTTTTCACCAATAGCAATAAATTTGATTTTAATCATAGGTACATAATATATTACGGAAACGTCGTATGACTTTTCATTCCCATTCGAACGATATACATACCGAAGCGTCGACGATTTCTTTCACGTGTCTATTCGTTTCAACATTGATTACGTCACGGGTAATGACATCCGAGACGCTTTCAGTAAAATCGAATTATTTTCGATATCCAACTGAGAATTACCTTGAGGATCGTTTCACGGAACTGCGTCATATTCTCGATTTGTCGACGATTTTACGACGTCATCCTGTTATCGTGCGGTGGCAGGCGAAAATAGCGAAAACGTAGCACCTTTGTTAAGATTGCTTTTACAAGTGCGTCGCTCGATTGTTACATTTGAATATCGAACAGGCGTTCCTTTTCGTTAGAACGGCGTGTTGCGAAAATAGCCAACGCTGTACTGACGCTTCGTGCCTATAAGTGAAACAGTCGGGTAAAAAGGTTAAACTTTTAGGATGGACCACCGAAAACTAGTGTAAAAGCTATGGTAACACGTATAGCGCGGTTATTTACTGAAAAGGCACACCACTTTTTGTATAAACATTCGCTGAGGAAATTTAATTATAGATCTTCGTTTCAATTTGTAGATTAATTTGACTAATAGTTATAAATGATTATCACGGTGTAATGGATGAAAATTATGTGCTCCGCTAAATATTTAATATCCTAATTTGCGTTGGTCGCATCGTTGGTCGTGTTGTTGCAAGCGCGACTGCCGATCGGAAGGTCCTGGATTCAAATACCGGGTCGGGTACTATTGGATTTTTCTAATTTAGAATGTTTAATCAGTGCCCGGTGTATAGCAATAGGCTCGCCACCTATTCCATGGGACTTAAACGTAACTGGTGAAACGTGGGGGTGTAATACATCCCTCTGCCTACCCCTTCGGGGATTACAGGCGTGATGTTACATTAGAATTTTTAATTGTGACTCGGAGACTGGATCTGTGCTTGGTGTATGGCAATAGGCTCACCACCTATACCATGGGACGTAAACATAACTGCTGAAACGTGTGAGCGTACTACACTCCTCTGCCTACCCCTTCGGGACTTACAGACGTGACGTTATAATTTACGTCCTGGAGGTATCACAGTGGCACCTCTAATTATTTATTTCAGACTACACACCCTTTTCCGAAAGCATTGCTACTATGTATATTACGGAACAAGAAAGGATCGCGTTCATGCTTTGAGAATAATAAACTAATAAACTACAGAAATATTCTGTAGTTTAATTATTTCTGAATTCAGGTGCCATCACCCTTTTCATTTCGAGAGCAGACCTGTATCCACCAGAGATATGATAAATGGGTTGATTGTGATGAATTACAGTTATTTAATAAAAATGTTGAATATTTTTCTTACACGGCCAATTAAGTGTTCATTAAGTAGTATTACATGATTAAATGCACATTCCATACATGTGTATTAACGTTTATAAGTTAAAATAATATTTATATCTAGGAGAAAAAAATATATCTACTGATTGGGGTCGGAGAAGACGTCTGTTCATTTTATTGCCGGTATACGCTCCTCCCTTTTTGCTCGGATTGCAATCCTAATATTGATGAAAGTTATCATCAATTTGGAATATCAGTAGTTGCAATATCAGTAGAATTAACTTTTTTTCATAAATTTTTTATTGTGAATACTACAAAAACGTTTACCTTTATATTTATTAAAATTATATTTATTAAAAAATATGCTATGGAATTAGTCGCAATACTTTGAAATAGGGTAGGTTTTTGTAGTGGAAAGTAATTAAATATTTTATTTCATCCTAATGACATGTAAAGTGTCAATATATGGTATAAAACCAAATAACCATATGATATTCACATACATTGTAATATGTACCTACATGTTTTGAATTTGGTTCCACGGTGTATGGAACAGCGAGATGCGATATCAGATTGATTTCCTTGCTATTGTAAGTAAAATTATTTGATAATTTTTTATTTATTATAATTTTTTAATTGTATTTATAAAACTTAAAACTTAAAATTATTTTTTTGCGTGTCTAATCCTATTTAATCAATAGGTCGTATACAATGTGATGCCTATTGTTTTTGTCAGGAAAAACTAGCAGCTGATACTCACCGGAACCTTTTTTTATTTTGTTTTGGTCCATAATTGATTATTACTATCATTATTATTTAATTGTTTTATATTGCATTTGGTATTAGTTATTGTATATTGTACACTCTTTATACGGAAACAAAATAATTATTTATCATATCTACATACACAGAGAATTTTATTCGACTTAACATAAGAATTGAATTGTGGAACAAATGATCATTCGAATAGATGGGAAGATAGATAAAC
>DWME01002177.1:0-21742 GCA_018244795.1 Parelbella ahira ahira | reverse complement strand
CACGATCAAACTGGGAAAACAGGACGAGTAACAGAGTAACAGTTCCTAGAGTGGAGGATACACTCTCCAGCGACAGGATAGCAATGTGTCCCTTCATCCAATTTTTATCCAACCGTGAGGCTCTGTTGTAGCATGCAGTTAGCCAAGTCAGTGTCCATACTCATGACTGTCTCTAATAAATGCGATGGTGCTGCCATTTATGACCATCTCTAACAACATCTATATAAATCCTATCATATCATAATAAAATAAGAACTATGGAACTACTGTTAGTATTATCCTTACCTTCTCGGCTTGAGGCACAGTTCTGGGAAAACCATCCAATAAAAATCCATTCTTACACTCAGGTTGGTCAAGATTCTTGTCTATCATATTTACTACCATTTCATCAGACACAAGCTTGCCTTCATCCATCACCTTTTTAAGGCGACGGCCTAGCTCAGACCCTGACGCCACCTCGGCTCGAAGCATATCTCCAGTAGATAAATGACAAACACAATATTTCTCCTTCAAACGAGGAGCCTGAAAAAAATAAGAATAATTTGGTTGTAGATAAGCTTACGTAACGTAACTTAACGAAATACATTAATATGTAATACTTTTTAAATATGCTGATAACATACAACCAAGTCAGTTAAGTGAAAGTAAACAGGTCAGACTGATACTACAACAAATTAGATAACTCACCTGGGTCCCTTTCCCTGACCCCGGAGGTCCCAATAGGACGGCCCTGATGCCGATTGGATCATCACTAGGCATAGGTTTCACAGCAGTAGCGGCCGGTGCCATTTTCTGCAGTTACAAAGTTTAAAATGACGAAACAACACGCTTAACTCCTTATGAATTTAACAGCAGCCAAAGAGCAACGTTTAATACAACGTGCGTCATGTACGTTATCAAACCATTATCTAAATTAAAGTGAATACCTACCAAATTGGGATATAATTTTGAGCGGTAAACGATTTAACATAAACATGTACGCAGGCGGGTCTGCTGAGCTACGTCAAAGTGACATTACTTTGGCTGTGGCGACGTGCGTGTGACGTCGACCGGTAGTGTCAGTGTCATTATTTTCTCCCAACGAGTTATTCCGTTGACCAAATAAGTAAATTTTAAAAATCTTGGATTCTTCTCGTACAAATCATTGTTTCGTTTACACTAATATCATAATATGATAGGAATTTCGTCTGTCTATCTTGCTACTACAGCCAATTCGCTGGAGCAATAAAAGATGGTTTGGAGCCTAATAAAGGACATGGGTTACCTAGGTTGAAAAAAGTTACACCATGGGATTGTCATACTATTTAAAATTACGTTTTCATAATCCAAATGCTGGATACATTTTCATCGTTATCATCAGTTTCTAGATGCCCACTGCAGGACATAGGCCTCCCCTAATCTTCGCCACTCCTTCCAGTCCGGGCCCTACAAATCCAGCAGCTTCGGTTACTTTTCAGGTCGTCAGAATAACTGAAATTTTAATGGAGTTTAATTTGAACACAATTTCAACCCTCGAAAAGAATGTAGACTATTAAAAATATTTACCACCTATTTGGGTGAAACGAGAGCTGTACAAATGAAAAAAAAGTTCGATGTAGCGATCATTTAAATATGAAACACAGAGTAAACTTAACAATTAATGCCTAAGGTGACTAAATGGGGTGATAACTCTTCATGAAAGAGATACAATTTACATACATATCTTCACGCCAGGTCCCTTACGGGGTAGGTAGATAGCAAAGAGTGCCAAATATCACTATCCTTACATACTTGCCGTGCTTGTTCCACATTCAATTTCTCGACAATCGTTTTTGTAGTTTTAGTCAGTAAATTTGATACATAATACAGTTTTATACATCTTACATGTATTGCTGTGAATTTTAAATCAGAAAACCCATAAATACTTTGCTCAACCCGAAGGTCAAAATCAAAATCTTTTGTTCAGCATTGGCGCTTGCATCCACTAGACGAACGAGGAAATTACGTTCGAGATCTTTATTTACCTAAGACATTTTAGATACTAACAAGGACATACCGTAAAAAGTATTGTAACAGCAAACTTAATATCGAATGATGTATTATGGGGCAGAATTTCTTTCAGCTAGTCTTGGATGGTCTGTATAATTAAACGGTATGTGTAATTAATAATTAATAAAATAGATTTTCATAATTAATTAATGCAATATATACAAAAAAATTATTTCACAGAAAATGTAAACGAACTTCCTAAACCTTCATTCATGTATATCGCATAGACAAGATTTTATGATGATCAAACATAACAGTGCACTGTCGTTTTAAGCTGACAGCTGTCACTGCTTTTTGAAATAACCTGGAATAGAGTGGCGGTAAACCAAAGCACATAACAAAAACCGAATTAACAACATATGTTTTTAAAGCTACCAGGATGGCAACTGAAAACATATTGTATGTTACAAGTTCTTAGCATGAATGATGTTTCGTATAATACTATTGGTTACAATAAAAATCTTTTTGTAGATACTGGAAGCGACTGTGGCGTTGGACTACGAGCCAAAGCCTTCCTAATAGTGAGATTTTGAGTATATTGAATAGAAAGGAAGTCGTAGATGGCTTACGACACGGATTAGCTAGCTATAAACCGTTAAAAAAAGAGGAATATCCTAAGCTTCAAGCTAAGTACCCTGATCAAACTAAACTGCTGAGTGTCGTACAAACCCTACAGCTTTATATGGTGAGCATACGTCCTTAACATGTAGATTCTTAACGAACCGGTACAATCCTGGTGTTTGAATTAAAAACTCATCCATTTGATGTGATTCACTGCTTGCAACTCTTGGAAGTACATATCCACTGTTCATAAGCAGGTTATGGATATGGTTAGGGAATTGCACTGACGTTTAAGGCTGCAACAAATATATATATATATATTTTCACTGACCAGAACACATCTCCTAATTTGACGTGGACTAGAAATAATTTTGTCCAACAGTTTGAACTACATTTAATTCTTTAACAAAGCCTTATGAAATTTCTTATGTAAAGAATCTCTCCCTGTCACTTTATTATTTCTGTCACAAAATATTAATAAATATTTGCTGTATCCTGAAAATGATGTAAGTTACCATTAAAAATAATATTAAGCTTGTTTTAATTTCCAGGATATAGACAGTTTCCAAGTGTGGGATATTGTTAGACATTATTTATCTGACATTTCGTATGGAACACCTGCAAATGCCCTTAAAAATGTTGCCTTTGTAGATACAAGAACTACATTTCTTGTACCAAATATTTGGAGGTTCTACTTTTCAGAAAGACTGTTTCTACTCAAATTATTGCAATACATAATTGAGTATAAATCAGATCTAAATCATAAATATCATGAACAGTTTAATGCAATTTTAAAAGAAATAGGGATGCAGCCCTTAATAAAATCACTTATTAGTCAACTGGAAAAATTACTATGTGCCGCACCACCCCCCAGGAAAATACAAACTGAATTTGGCATCAATACAGTGAGACAGGAATGGGCAGAGTCAAATCTCCGAGAACAAATAGCAATACTACAGACGTTGGTCCTCATTGCCGATGACTATAACTTTTCAGAAAATGAATTTAACCATATTGTTAAATTGTTCCGAAAACATAATTATGGTAAAAATCAAGGTTATAACGAGTTTTTAGAAGGAAAGCACAAGGAGGCATGTTTGAAAATTATGTCTATGGAAGTATGCCTTTTCATGATTATAGTAGATAACAACAAAATGTGAGTAAAAGTTGTGTTATACTTACACATGCATTCTTGATTTATGTCTACATATAATTTAATAGATTTATAACAAATATCAACCTTGCCTTAGCCCAAACATCTCATCATGGATAGAAAATACAAAGGAAATTGTGGAGCGTGAATTCAATAAATTAGAATTGAATGTAGAACACAGTGCAATGCTTATCACATGGATGATGTTTATGTTACAGGTACAAATTTACTTCATATTTTCAATGATTAGTATGTATTACTTTCGTACATTCTGTAGACATATTTAGCTCGCGTTATCACAGTCAAATATTTGCCAACTTGCCTATATCTTATTAGATTCCCAGTGGTGTAAAAGCCTTTATAGTACATGTTGCCATTATCTAACATGTTGCTGTGGTCGACAATAAATATTTAAGAAGTTTTAAATTAAGGGTAATATAAAATCAACACCACACACTAAAAATTTTTTTAAAATAATACATAGGTTAACTGCCTATGTCCAGTTTCCTTACTTATGCTTGTGAAATGCTTAATTGTCTATTTCACTTCTTATTATAGTTTTTTTTTTCAGAGTGAACAGCATAGAAAATATTTTGAAAGTCACTATCAGCAATATGGGGTCACAGCTCTAAGAATGAGAGTGTTTGAAGTCCTTCTGCAAATGTTAAAGAGTCCAGTATTGTCTGTATGTGAATTATCTGTCATGTATAAATTATTTCTTTTCCCTTTTGTTACCATGAGTCATTAGATATTATTCTGGTGTTTGAATAATATTAATAAGTGTATTCATTAAATGATGTAAATTTTTTCGGCTACTGGGTATATGTCTGGTTATTAGTATTTACATTCAATGACTGTGTAAATAATAATTATCAACCCATTTGTCATTTCACTGTTGGAATATGGGTCTCCTCTCATATTGAGAGAGATAAAGCTATAGTCTGCCATGCTGGCCAAGTGCAAGTAAATTGAAACTGAACCTTTCAGATTTTTTTCAAATTAACTTATTGTGACATCTGTTAACAGGATGATTCCAAGTGCTCTGCAGTTGCTAGAAAAAGGATCTTTCGGCTTCTAAATGAATTGTGTGATAAGTTTGACGGTGATGGCACACTGAGCAGTCAGCCAGGTATCATGCAATTATGTTCAGAACTTATCAAATCTCCAGATATGGCAGAACAATTCTGGAATTTGCATCAGAAAGATGAAGATTTTGGTGTCGTATCATTGTGGAACACGGCGTTAGAATATTTCCCACACAATTTTAATGCCCTTTCAATGTTGGCCTCCGGCTTAGCTGGTGCTGGCAAATCAAGTATGCGTAATGTAAGTATCTAAAGTTCAATAATTGCTGTGGTGCAAAAAAGGAATTCTGATTATGAATTGTAATACTTATATACAAATACTTCCTACAGCTGATAGCAGAATTAAAGAACTTGCCGGTTTACACAGAGATGTACAAGTCGAGTGCGGTTCCGCTCATGGGCCTGCAGTCGGACGACGCTGTGATCGCCCGCGACTACTATCCGCTGGGCGACCCGTCGTATCGCATCGAAGCCGGCTCGAAGGCCGCCGTCATGGAGAAGAAGGAGGGCACAATGATACATTTCCGCACACCCTACTCATACTGGACGGTTTTCAATAGCGAGATCGAAAAAGCCTTGGACCGTCAACAACATCATCAACATGATCTGAGTGTAACATTGGAGAGAGTTTACGAAGGTGCAAAAGTGCTTAAGGGTGTTCTTAAGAATTTGGCCATTGATAAAGAAATACCTAAAAGTCTAGTGGGTCCAAGTGAGGGTGTTTTCGATGTGTTAGTGAGATTTATGAGGGCAGAGACGCCTCCGCTTCCTCTTCTCATGGAATGCCTCAATGTGTGCACGGCTTTAATACCCATATTCCCGAAGGAGATTCATTTAAGGTCTATTATGACTTTTCTGTCTTAGTTGAAAGTTGATTTAAGCGTGTGACGTTTTGGCTAATATAATTTCATTTTGCAGGCTGATAAACGCGGGGCTCTTGCCGCGCATAATTAACCCCCAACTTTCACATGTGGAATATGCCAACGGAGTGTCATTCGACTCGGCGGCTGTGGGCGCCTACCTGGTCACTGTGGAGCAGCCGAGTGGCACATACGATTTTTTAGGAGCCTATATGGACCTGCTGACCGCTTTCTACGAGGTTTAGATATTTTTCAACTACTTATCTCTATTAACTGTTATAAATTTTTCTTTTAAAAAAAATAACACGTGAGAACCAAGCGCTCCGACCGAAAATGAATTGTTCGTAGTTACGTAATAATATCAATATCTTACATTCACTACACATTATTATAATTTATTGTTGTTTTTGACGTTACGTGGTATGCAATAAAGTATTTTTGTATTGCATTGTATTGTAATATATAACTTGTTGACAGGCATCAAATGAAGAACGCATCATATCAGAAATTATATTACCCGGCATCATGTTGCTGCTCCGCGAGGTGTTCCCCAACGTGTGCGGCTGGCGCTACAGCGGCCCCGGCCAGCACCGCCGCCTGCTGCAGCGCTGCACCACGCTGCTCACTCTCGTGCTGGAGCAAAATAGAACACCTAATAAAAGTGTCATATTGCTTAAGAGCACGTGCGTCTACAGCTTGATGCACATGGAGAATGCAATAGAATTACTGAAGATTTTATCTATTGGTAGGGTTTTATTTCTATTATCTTTCAAGGCGATATATTAAAATGTTTAATATTATAATATTATTTTCATTATTTTATTAGAGAGATAAGCCATAGGTAATTTGTAGGCAACGAAAGACTCGAGCGCATGGTGCACGACGATACGAACTGGGTGTCGGGCAGCGCGTACCAGTACACGTGCTCCATACAGCGATGCCTCGCCATCATCATGTTCGTGTTGCGGCAGAAGACGCTGGTGACGGAGCTGGGCGAAGTGACGCCGCTGGAACATCTCATATTTGCGCAGAACAAGCAGAAGGACGAAATTAAAGTCGTGCCCAAAGTGACGAGCTACATCAACCACGTGTTCAACAGAAGCCTGTCCATACTCAGTTGTCGACTTCTCAGACGGTTTGCTGATGTGAGTAGATGTTTTTAGGTGATATGTTAGACGTTTTAAAAGGTTATAAAATGTACACGTCCACCGGCATCGACAGCCGTCAGATCGAGACACGAGCTATTTTAAGCCGATTATTTTGGAGAAAGTGTTGAAAACCATGTTTAAGTACAGGTACAGAGGCCATCTAGTTTAGATACGTTTTTTAGTTATATAGTTTTTTATTAATAAAAAAAAAGAAAGAAAAAAAAAAGATATGAGTACTGTTCATATATTTTATTGAAAGTTATTATTATTCATGTCTTAAAACTTGAAAATTGGAATTCTGATGTGAGAAACAATGTCGAGTTATTGAAAATACAATACCTAAATAACCAAGAAGTGTTGTCTCCATCGCGCGTGTAGGCACCACACAATTTTTTAATACAGTTATCATTGTTTCACGGTAGGAATAGGTGTCGCGGCAATACTGACATGGTGACATGACAATTATATAATTTGCAGGGTTTCCAAATGTCTTTATTTGCGTCGCTGGACATGACGGCGTACCAAGTGCGGGTTCTGTTTTTGGACCGGTTGCGCGATCAGTACGAGACGACAGAGCTGAAAGTAGCCATACTAGACTTCGTGGCCACCTGCGTCGGCACGCAGCCTGGCCTCACCGAAGCTTTTTTCATGATAAACCACGTGAAGGCGAAGGCAGACGAGAAGGATAACGAGAATGCTGCTAAAGAAAAAAAAGCCATTGCAATCAGCACACTCGAAGGCATCCTAGGGTACATGGCAGACTATTTGGGAACGATTAAAGCTGTAAGTAAACTTATTGTTTATCTAGTAATTACATTTCTTAAGTATTGTTTATTAATCAAATATATATTTCAGGACCCCAAGTTTCTACACAGTCCGCTGCTAGCGAGCATCATGGCTCTGTTCCACGCACTATGGAAAAACAACATGCAAATCTTAGTAAAGAAGTTGAGAGAGAACTCGAGTTTTTGGGAGTACATGACGAACCCTCTCTTTAGTGAGATACAACCAGAACTACGAACTTACGCTCAAATTTTTAACGTTCTCGGCATAGAGCTGTTTGTTTCGAGAGAGAAAGCAGATCCGGGTTTGGTGCAAATGTTAGAACAATTTTTCGACGTTAACAAGAAACATCTGGATAAGTGGATAAATTACATATTCTCGTTCAAAGGTAGAGGTGACAATGAAGACGTCCCCGACAAAGTTCCCGTGTGGTTGAGTTTGCTGACATCTTGGAAGGATTTTACGACAATTTTTTGCAAATGTTTGCCCATTAGCTTGAATATTGCGCATAAGTCTAAAATGGTCGCCCCTTGCTTGTCTTCACTATTAACCGAACTAGACGATTTAAAAGACGGCAGATTAGTTGTCATACTGGCAGAACTCTATGTCATAATGCTGTCGAATTGGAAAGATGATTGCTTCGATAATCGTAAAGTGAGCGCCAAGCAAATAGACCGTCTGCTGACGAACACGGCGACTGTGTACGAGTGTTTGCACCCGCGAGCCGTTAGAGCAATACTGTCAATAGGCACCGTGGCCATAAGCAGTTTAGATTACGAAATAAAAGAAAACAGCGAGACGGCGCAAAACATCATACGTTCCGTTACGAATATAAACAGTTTGGAGCTGGAGAAACTGCTCGATAACGTTAATAAGGACACGGACACGGGACTGAAGCCGAATGGCAATGGGAAAGAAGAAATCCCGCCAATAGTTCTGTCTCTGGCCATGCTCGAACAGTGCTTGGATCTGTACGATACATTTTCAGGGTTGTCGCAATGGTTCCAATGTACTAAATTCACGAATAAGTTATTATGTTGCCTTCAGATGTGCTTGCAAAACCGTCAACACTATCACACGTCCCTAGCTACTTTAAGATGTCTAACGGCGTATGCAAGAGGTCCGTTCTCAAATGATTTGCTCATGAGCGACGTCGATCAGTTCTTGTGGTTGCATCTGCTGCCTCCCAAGATAGATACAAGCAGTAATGGTACCAATGATTTCACGAGCTGGAAGCCCCAAGAGTGGTGGCGAGTGTATGGTTACAGCCTAGACTTCATCTCGACGATGGTCATGAAACATGGCCAGTTCTTCGCTAGTGATGCCATTACTTTCGTCGGGGTCCACCTAGATCATCTCGTGGAAGCTGTGATGATGCCGCGACAAATATATAACATCGACTCTTTGAACCTCTGCGCTTCCACATTGAACCTAATCGCTCAATTAGTCAAATTTGAGGCCAGGTGGCGAATCCAAAATATGAACTCCTTGATCGGTATCATGGTGAGTGGTTTGAATTTTTCCTCCTAATTAATCGCGACGAGATTACCAATGACCTCTGTGATTTTTTCATGTATTTTTCTAAATGCTTCTGTTACGTATGTGTGCATGTGTGCGTGGCCACGCCCACCGCTTCACGCTTGTGAGTGCAATAAAGCAGTGCGTTGGTAACCGTCTCTCGTTTAACTTGTCCTCCTGTCCGCATGTTAAACATTTTCTTACTACTATATTTTATTCTAAACGAATGTCTCAACTTGACAAATGAACTAGTTTTTCCTGTGACGTTAGTTAAAGTTTTCTGAAGATTAAATAATGGAACGAATATTATCTGATGTTTTACAGCGCAGCATTAGCGCCTGCCTCTACCAATGTGTGACGTTCATGCTGCGCTCGCGGCGCTCGTCCGAGCCAACTCTACAATCCAGCGAGGATACAGTTGTCCAAACTCCTTCTCTCCTGCACAGGTAGGAACCAACGTTTTTTAACGACCACCCTATTATAAACATCATCCTATTATCATTACACAACAATTTTCTTTTTTCTTACAGAATCTTAGAGATACTACACATGGCAACCCTCTGCCTGCTATTCTTCAGTCCAGATTTACTCTCACTGTTGGCGGACCCCAGTTTAGATTTAGAGCGTTGGCAACCGCTAGTGGAGTTGCACTTCGGAGCACCTAAAATATCCTACGAGCCTTACCCGCAGCTCACATTCGGAACACTTCTGACAGCCATCTGTTTGCTGACGAGGTCTCTCAATCACGTAAGTTAACTTTTAACTTTAAAGATACTTCAATTACATGTGTAATAGCAGAATGGGACTTTGGTTCGCACAGGAGTAAATTTTTTTTAAATGCATATGCCGACTTCACCTAAAGCCTCTCAACAATTTCCTCCGTTTGAAAACTCGTAGCTCCCTTACAGTCTGTGATCTATTTGAAGTGTTTGCAGGCTGTATTGGTGTGATAATACGAAACTAAATGTAATATTCATTGACATTTTTAATAATGTTTTAACTCCTGCAACTTAATTAAATTTTGAAACATATAGGTTTCTCCCCCGCCAGTCGTAAGCTTCGCGTGCTGTGGCGGTGCGGCCGACATGTGGCGACAGTTCCGATCTATGTTTTTGTATTACTGTCATCTAACATCAATTCATGAAATAAAAGTTTAAAAACAGATATGTAGCTGATCGAAAAGTCGGGTATTATTGGATTTTTCTTAGATTTTCTAGTAGAATGTTCATTAAATAGCTCGGAGTCTACATTTTTGTTTGAAAGCAATAGACTCACCACCTGTTCCGTGGTAGGATATAAACCTGGTAAAAATTGGGATATACTCCTCCTCCTCACTCCTCAGCTTATCCCTTCGCGATTTACAGGAGTGAAGTGAATTTCCGTGAAGTCTCTATAAATAAAACAACTCGGTTTTCGTGTAATGTAATACGTATGGTGATCCTACGCAGATTATTCCATACTTTTACTTACCTCCAAACATTATTGATTTAAGGTGACTTGCGTAGCGCAATCTTGTATTACGAATTTGATTACAATTAGATTTTTTAGTAATATTGACGTATAAAAGCGATAATATTTGTAAAGCATTCGTATCTAACATTAATATATCCTTTTTTATTGGTATATAATACGGTGTCTCATGAATATTGTCCCTTTTCAGTATCAAATTCGGTTACTTATTTTCTTATAAAAAGCGAACATTAACATTTAAAATGGTGGCCATTGTATTCTACTGGTTTAATCCAACGATTACCAAGTTCTTTCAGTCCATTATAAAATCATTCCTATGGTTTAGAGTTAATTTATAATACGATCAAAGTAACGATGTCCGCGTGTACCGACATCAGCTATGTTGAGTCGATGAGTGGTGGATAAAGGCCGCGAGAAGCCGGTGAGTGACGCGACGCGCTGCGCAGGCGTACCACGCGGAGGAGGGCAGCGGGTCGCGGTCGCCGCGCGGCGGGCGGCGGCGCGCCTGCTCGTGCGGCAGCCCGGGCGAGCCGCGCCGCGCGCACCGCAGCGAGTCGCTGGCCAGCGTCTCCTCCGCCACCAGCGCGCTGCCCGCGCCCAACGAGCGCCTCGTGGCCGGCGCGCTCGAGGCCACCGTCACGCTGCTCGCCTCGCAGGTACCCACCACGATCTATCTTATCTCGACTTACCTGCACAATATGACCCGTGCCGATTGCAGTATAAAAAGCGAGATTGGGACTTCCCTAAAATCAGCTTCTAATTTTATATAAATTGAATTTGAGATTTGGGGCTACGTGGTCGATTGAAAAAGCACACTGATAACTTAAGTTTTTAGAAACCAAAAAGTGAAACTGTAAAGGTAATATAACATTAATCTACCGAGTACAAGAACGTTTCTATTCACACTGATAATTTTACAGGCACTTTTAACGGTACGCGATCCCAATGTCCCGACGCGTCACAAGCAGCTGGTGCGGAGGGAGCTGGCCTCCGAGCTGACGGTGTTCCACGATTTCGTGCGGAAACGAATTCTGTGCGCGGCGCACACGCGCCCGCACCTCGTCCGAAACAAGCTGGGCGCCTGGCCGCTGCTCGCCGACGAGGAAGAAACGAAAAAAATCGAGGAGGCCAAAAGGAAAAGAAATCCAACTCTCTCAAATGAGGACGACCAGACGCTACCTCCGCCACCGCCTCCTAAACGGGCCTCACATGATTCCATGCGGGAATACATACTGCGCAAACATTACTTAGACAAATGCGCGCAAACACCCACTAAAGACCCTCCATCCCCTGTATCTCATTCCACTCCTACATCCGATAAGAAAAAGGATGCCGTTAGAAGCTCGAAACGAGTTTCTTGGGCGGAAACTACGAGAGACAGCGACGAAAGTGTGGACAGTTCATTGCAAATGGAACCTCCAGCTTATTCAAATCTAACTGACGTACAAATTAACAATGACGAAGATTACTTCCACTTTATGTCTGTTGTGTTCCTTTATATTTGTCAAACTGAATTGTAATAAATAATGTAAGATTTATTTCTTTTTTATCGCTTGATTTGTAATACAAAAATAAAATGTTTTTTTTTCTGATGTCAGTATGTATCATTATTTAGCCCCTTACTAGTATGATTTTCAAAAGGACTGTCCACTCCTGTACAAAGGCCTTGACGCATCGAGATATAGACTAGAGATTATTGAACACAAAATATGACCTTTATATTACGCTTTGAATGTGTAGGTTTATTAGACAGACTTTCCTAACATGAACTGAGAAGATTCTCTAATGATGTTAATCATTTTTTCCCGCCGCACGCAGTTTGATAACATTCAATAGATTAGAATTAATATGAAAAAATTATAAAAGGACTTTCTATAATAACAAAAAGCATCTTGTTTATCTCTAATTTATCTACGTATGTACGTGAAGCAAAAATTTTATACTCCTTTTTATTTACATAAATTGCAGGGATGGAGGAGAATGAAATTTGGTACTTATGGTTTATATAGAGAAGGAATGCAGAGTGCTAATATTTTTAAAAATAATCCTTATATACATTAATTCAATAAAAAAAATTACACTACCATGTATTTGACACGGCCATAAAGTATTATTTACGTTCTATTAGTCAATGTCAGACATGAGACGGCTCGTTGTCAATAGGAAGCACAGAGGATCTAAATGCGTAGTCTTTGACATTAAAACCTAGACAACGTTCAAACTGATATTTTTATGATTTACGATTGAATTTCGATCGCTACTGTGGCAGTATTATTTTTAATTTTCTGTAACACTATTTTATAAAATAAAAGTACGGTAAATTTTAACGCGATATAACAATATTAATTTATAACGTGCATTAGAAATACTGGCAACATTTTTTAACATGGCCGCATGTTGAACGATACGATTTTCTTTACTGTTTGCCAAAATAAAGAACACTGGCGTGATTTGCAAGTGGACGGCTTATGTTGATCGCGTAGCCGGAATATTAAATAATTTGTCGAACAAATTACGGTAAGACTGTTTTTTCAAAAATGATGTGTTATGGTTGCAGTTATGCGGTGTTTTCATTCTGGTTGATGTCGTTATTTTGTTTATGATGAAGGCTGCGATCGCAAAGATGATGCATCACCCGAACATGCATCATCAGCCGATGTCAGGCCACCCGCCTCAGCACCTGCCGGGCCACCAAGCCATGCCCGCGCACCATCAAATGCCGCCCCATCAGATGCATAGGGAGAACAGGCACGTAACATTAACTAGGTAACGATCAGCTTTTTATTATTCTTATTTGCTATTGCTTCGTTTTTACTCATGTGTAAATTAATTTTGAACATTATAAATCATGTCACCTCCATGTCATTGTTACAAGAAACTTGCTTGTTTGTTTATTTTCGCGGTAGAAAAGTAAATTTAGATATAATACAGAACCATAGTTTTGATTTCATGGAAGCAATAACATACCCGATTGTTAATTTTAATCAAGACTAACCTTATATTATTAAAGTACAAAAACATATATAATTGCATTTATCTTAATGTTCTTTTAGGTTATTTTGACAAATCTGTTTATAAAAATTCATGATATCTAAATGGAAGAAATAAAATATGCAATAAAAATTGAATTAAAATATTTTTTGCCGCAAAATGTTTAAAGCTATAATTAAAGAGAATAGAAATTCTAGTATGGCCTAAATTCAAGTTTTATTACTTATAGTACCATTACTGTTTTATAAATGTTTACTACAATAAGGTACAATTTTCTTTGTATTGAAAAGGACTCCAAATATTTTGACTATCATTATTTCTTGGGACTGCAACCTTGGACCAATATCCACATATTGGTTTGATGGCTTAAATATTACAAATATAACTGATATGTGGTGCACCAAGCACTGTGCTGGTGAACTGTTTTTAAGGTTCTGTACTTCAAAGTTTATTCAAGGACTTGATTTTGAATAAAGGATCTAATAGACTGCTAATAAAATATGGTACGGGACAGTTTGTGCAAATAGACAGTGTTCTGGCACCTGTGTTCAATTGTGGGGTGTGAAAACAGTTCTTGCTTAGTTTGACACACATCAATTTCATGCAACTCAGTAACTGTTCAAATAGGTATTTATTTACCAACTATACAGTAGTCCAGAAGCTGCAATGTCTTATTATGGCAAGGAATATATTCTATTTTTGTAATTAGTCATTGATTATTTGATAATTGAAACTAATGCCATAAATCAGGTTGTGAGTTATCTATTGATGCTGTTAGATCCATTTTAATACCTGCTACAAAATTTGCCAGGATGATACAAACTACTATTAAAACTTTGACTTTATCCTAGTAAACATGAATTACCTAAGTATGGGTTAGTAATTTAACATCATACATGTATCTCCCCATAGGTGTAAGTAGAAGAGTGCCATATACTCCCACTTCACCACTTGTATATACATTCTACTATTAAATAGGGGCTTAGCATATTGCTATAAACTGGACAAGTGCAGACTGAGTTACCACTAAGAGTTTCCAGTTAGAAAAACTCAACAGTAGATGACCTGGGGGTCAAACCTAGGATCTCTCACTCCATAGTCTCCCTTGCAACCACTTGTGCAACAAGGCAGTCTTTAAGGCAATTAATTCTCGCTGCTAAAGGTAATGAGTAAGTTGTAAGTACATATTATAGAAAGTGAATTTTTATAATGTTCCTGTTTAAAAGGGTAACTCTGCTAATCCATACTTGGCCTGTGTGGCATACTATGGCCTATACCCTCTCATATGGAGCTGAGACCTAGATACACAACAGTCAAATGATAAACAACAAATTTCTCACTAGCAATTATTTCATAGACCAATAAACTTGTGACAGTTATGGGTTAGGGTGTTAGCATCTGCTATTTCTGATATGAATTTATTTTTAATTATAATTTTCTTTTTTATTATTAATTTCAAAATACACAGTTATTTAGGCAAAATCTATTACTAGTTACATTTTTGTCAATCGAATTTTGTCTAATCTTAAGTTTACCTGGCTAAGAAAGAAATATATATTGCAAAATATAATTTAAAATACAATTACTCAATAATTAAACTAAAATTTCATATGAACTGCATAATGTAATACCTATATTTATCCCTATATTTAGTCTTCACATATGTATATCTGAGAAATATAATTTGATCCATCATAATTATATAATTAGTGCACTACGATGATCTTTGCAATTATTTTCATGTGAGTCATTGACTTGGCAAATATAGGTAAGTGGGTGATGCCTGCTAGTGTGGACAAATATATACTTATGTGTAATAAATACTGTCTCAAACAAATGGTTGGACCTAAATCTAAAATAATAATCACTATAGTTCCTTCACATTCAACTGCCAGTCTTAGTCCCAACTGGACACATTTGTGACATATATTCTTCTGTCCACCTCCATAATTTTTCGTTTGAGTTTACTCAATTGGACAATGTATTATGATCTTGCAAAAGTGTATAATTAGCGATTATTAGGACTAATACTACACATTACTCAATCATCACTCAAACGTCAACACATATAATAAGAAGTAGTGTCTTATGTTGCAGACTTTACTGTAGAGACTGTATTGATATGGTAATGATGTGTAATTTGTTGATATGTCGAGGGTCTTTTGCGGCAGCCTTTGTTACGCAAACTGGTTGTGAATGGAACATATGACGACATCAACTTTTATTTGGGGTGATCTGGTAATGAATGAAAAATCTTCTTTTCTCAACCGAAGTCCATATATCACGGCTATTGAGAGAGAGAGCAGTTGCAATAACAGTGCCACAGTATGAGGTCGCCTGTTGGCTCCCCTCAATCTAGACTTTAAAATTTCTCTCATACATTTATGACATTGAGTCCCATTAAAGACTTTAATACTAGACTTTTCTTAATATTCAGTTTCATTCTGAGGATTATAAATTCAAGTGTATTACCATACACAGTGTGTGAACGACATATCAGGTGGCCACTGGACAACCAGGTGGGGAAGATAATAGATTTCATATACAATAATCTATAATATCTTATATAATTAATTGTAAGAATGTTTATGAAATTAAATTATATTTTCTCATTTCATATGACATTTTAATTAAGGCTTGTGTTTACAGTTCCAAAATTTTACTAATTTCAGGAGTTAATATTGAATATTTTACATACATATTTGTGTATATGGTTTAACACAGGCTAACAAAAACTGCAATGTTTGTAATCAGATGTGTGTAATTTAAACAATTTTCTAACTAATGTAAAGCCATGAAAACCTATTTCGCTGTTAAATATACTTTACTGTAAGTATAATATAGTTGTTTTTGGTTTTGCATGTACATACATACATACCTATATTAATGGACTAGTTGTAGTGGAAAATATATAAATAAATGTCTTGAGACATCACCATGCACAGACACAATCATTTGATCCCAAGGTAGGCTCCAAGAGGGCCTGTGCTATGGTTGTCACTGTAGATAAACTATATTTACGTATTATTATATTACACCCAGTCATGGAACAGATACCTGAGTTCATAAAAAAATATTTGCCCTGGGTAGCAATCAAATCAATCATGATCCCCTGAACAGCTTGGATCACTAAGCACTGGATCAATAGGCCAGTCAACAGAAATATTTAATTCTGTATTGTTTGCTTGGAACAAAACCAGTATCAAGGGAAATTTTATGTTAAACAGGAGTAGGAAATTAGAAGATGGTTGTCATACTTGTAGATATAGTATATAGTAGATAGTATTAGAAGCTCAAAAGTGTTGAATGGCAGGGTCCCGCTGGGTCCGTCCCAGCCGGGTGGTGGCATGGGCGCGCACGGACAGCTGGGCGGCATGGGCGCGATGGGTGTCCCGCCCCCGCATCATCCGCCGGTGCAGCGACCACCGCACGCCATCCGCCCGATGCACCACCCGGCCGCACAGCACCACTCTGTTCCACCGGCAAGTGTATAACGCATTTTGTTGTTCATTACCCCGTTGTTTCACCGCTTACACTGGCTAAAGTGTTCAGACATTCTATCCAAATACTATCGATAGCAAAAATAGTTACTACAAAAATCATAGCAATACAATATTTCTTAATATTGTATTGTTATAATGTGATGTGGTACAGTACTGGGAAAACTAGAGTATTAAAATTATTTAAGCCACACTTTGCCAACTGATATTGCATTAGACCCAAATATTAAGAATTCGGATCTTGCTAGTTCAATTTTTGATTCATTTTTATCCTACAGATATTTAAATGTCTCCATAGCATGTGCCCACATGCTATGTAGCCATTTAAATGGTATGACAAAAGTGATAATAACGGAGCAAAAAACATATAAACTGCCTATTGAATAACACTGACAATGTTGAGTTACATATATTATTTTCCGTCCAATGTTGATCCCAGTAACGATGAATATATTTGTGTGCCAGCCGGCGCGGCCGATGCGGCGCCCGTACTCGGTGGGCGGCGCGTACGGACCGGCGGGCGCGGGCGCCGTGCTGCCGCCCTATCCGCAGCCACCGCCCTCGCAGCCGCCGCCCGCCGCGCACGCGCTGCACAGGAGTAAGCCCACCGCACACACCAACAGAAGTAAGTTCACTGTCTACATGCACTCGCCACGTAGCGCGGTAAACTATGGAGTTTGTAGGCGGGCGATAGTTGCTCTCTAAGTACACGACTACGTAGGAATTTTATGTAATGTATATTATATATAACTGTAATTCATTACATCATAGATCACATTATACGATCGTAGGCTAACCATCCATCATTGGACCTGCTGGACGTTTGTGGAGCTTGCGTAGAGGATAGAGAATTCGATTTAGGTTCAGATACCTCACGGCCAATATATTGAGGTGTACTGCAAAATCCCGTCGATCATTACACAGGCTTTAACGTCATGTTCACCGTCGGCATTTGCTTAGCTGCTCTAATGGGTCTAGTATACTGTAACTTTTGGTTTCATTTCAGTTATCTTTACTTTAAATTAATTTAAGTGAATTAACAGTTTCTAAATCGATTTATTGACTACTGATTTTTTTTTAATATAAAAAAATGTAATCAACACTGTGTGTGTAAGATTGTTTATTCGCAGAACTAAAACTAACGAAACTATTTAATGTAAGACACTGCCTCGGAAAATTGACGCAGTTTTAGAAGAAACGGCATTGTATCGAGAAAACAATAATTATGAATGAATACTCGATAAAACTCTCTATATTGATATGTGGCTGCAACATTGTTTACATTGTACTACACATATTTTGACGTCATGTTTGGTACTATGAACTACGTCAAGTGACTACCCCATACCTTTGTGGTTATATGAGTAGGGTATCGCTTCAATCGATCTCTAGCTACCTGCTATTTTACACAGGCCATATCGTGACTCTCTGGCGATGGGAATGATGATGACATATGATTTTAGTCGGTATAATAATGTTCAATCTACTACTTCTGCGGGCTCTAGATTCTTGTTGTAAACTAATGTAGTTTTCTAGGCAACTAGCTTAGTACGGGAAATTTGACTGTCGTTTAAATATAGGCAGTTTAAAATGATAGCCCTCTCGTAGATGGTAAGTACTTGATAACATTGTTTTTTAGGCTGCGATGGTCAATATGATCAATTGACATGAGCGGGCGTACACATTGATTGATGTCTGTGAAAAGGATGCCAGGGATGACAGCAAAGTTAATTTGGATGTGTAGCTGTCGTAAACCGTAAGCGAGTTGTAGACAGCGTCGTATGTCTACTCTAGGTGGTGTCTCTGCTATTTACGATATTTTGCGTTTATAGGTAAAGTCTAGTGTAACGCTTATCAGTTAAGTCTGACGCTAGCTAACACCCAGTTAACGCACATATTAAGTTAAAATCCAAAGTTTAGTTCATAAATCAAAGAATTTCAGATTATTCGGTTGTCGATTCGCATACAATTCTAATGTACGAGAGACTACATGTACGGTCTCTAAAGGCAACTTTTAAAAAATTGCAGTGGCTTTCTCACGGCGACCAGCGCAGTCGTGGAGTACAACACAACACAGTTCCATTTCGGGTAGGCATCTGGTAGGTAATATAAACATGTCATTCCAGAGCCACGTTTAAGGCTGTTCACAGCGGGCGGCAATAATCGTATGACGTCACATAACTGACGTGCAGTACATAAGAACATCGCTGTCGTGTCACAAAGTGACTGAAGCTGGCAGCACTCTGTTCACTGTTGAACTTGAACGGAGTTGTTTTGTGACTTGAGTATCACGCTTCATATGGGCCCATCTAAAGTATTATAAACCAATAATTGACCATTGCCACGTCAAGGTACTTTAATGGAATTGGATATTTTTTTAATTGTACTGTTTCGTAAATTTAACACTTAATTTGTACATCCGTAAATGGACTTGACACATGTAGTATAAAGAATTACTTCTACATATTTTTGATTATGGCTCTGCTGGCAAAAATGCTAGGGGTTTTGTCGCAATTTTTAAATATTCACTATATTAATTTGTTTGTTTTCTACTCCAGTAGGTTGTTACCAAAGAACAAACTCATCGTGGGCGCAAACAAAGCAAAGTTTTAAGTTTGGTCAGCCAAGGTTATGTTAGTAATAGTTGAATATTAAAAATGTATGTTATTTTCTGTTATTTTTGGTGTTTTTATTTTCTTTTCCGTTTGGGTTTATTTATGAAGTGGCAAGGTCCGTTTGTGGTCATATGGTTGTCTAATCCTTACGTAATTAACACACCGTTGATATTACTATATATAACTACTTTAATACAATGCAAGTACAGCATTATGTTAGGCCAAGAATATTAGTAACCAACGTTTCATATTTCATTCGATGTTCATCTAAGAAATCGTTAATAACGTTGCGAAATATAGCATAAAAAATATTCAATAAACGTTATTGCTGGTTATCGTGCGCGTCGGCGGAGATATTACTGCACTCTTGTATTCGAACAGCCAAGCATCCATAATAGTCGTTGCCACTGAAGAATCATGTATTTCGTTTTACATTTTTATGTTTTGTTCTTTTAAGTTCTCATTAAGGATATTGTGTGTAGTATTCGCTGTACTTAAAATGCTGCTCCTCATGTAACTACAGCTGCCTATGCATAATCACGTACTACTTATCAAAAATATAATCGCTACGTTTGCTTGTAGTTAGTCTTTACGCTGGTACGATATTAAAATATGTTTGAGTGTCTTCGGGGCGCCGGCCGCGCGACTGTACCACTGCCGTATTTACCGTCGATTTCCTTTAATATTTGAACGTATGACATGTTCAGCAGCGAGTGCGGCGCCCTCTGCGAACGTAAACACGAGCAGCGGTACAGCGAACACGACAGTGGAGAAGATAATGGAGGACAAGCCGAAGGCGGAGGCGGCGCAGGGCGCGGGCGAGGCGGGGGGCGCGGAGGAGGAGGGCGCGGCGCCGGGCGACGAGGCGGCGCGCCCGCACTCCGCGCCGGCCAACAGTAAAGAGAAGACACCCATGTGCCTGGTCAACGAGCTGGCCAGGTTCAATAAGGTACCTCGGCGGGCACACTGATTGACGCACGTTTATGTGACGACGATACATTCTACTTGCTTAAAGGCTAATTCAGATATACGCAATATTCGCTTCCGTTGCGAGTATGCAGGTTTCCTCAATGTTTTTCTACCCCGTTAGCAAGTGATATTTAAACATTAAACGCACTTTTTTTAAAAGGTGCGCCCCATGAATTTGACCCCAGTATCCTCAGAGTCAGCGGTTGAATTCTTAACCACTAGGTTATCACTTCTATATGCTGCCTATTCCATGGTGTAGACGTAAATTTAATTGGGGAGTGTACTATACTCCTTTGTTTACCCTTTTGCGAATTTGGGACGGTGATGTTAAGTTACATGTAGTTGTTTTCATTATATAGATACGTATTCTATGTTATGTCTTTTTATGCTTCTGTTGGATAGTTTAAAGTTATATTATTTGAGGAATCAATAAAAAATACCTTTAATATGTTACAGATTAAGCACCAATATAGACTAACATCAGAGACCGGGCCTGCTCACAAGAAAGTATTCACAGTAACACTCCGGTTGGGTGATACTGAAGAATATACTGCTGAGGTGGGATTATCTTTATGAGCATTAATTAAAACAATCCATTTTTCATTATTCAATCGTTTTTATACCTGCCTCGTAAATAGCTACAACTTCTTTTATAACAGACAAATGAAATAATACAAAAACAATTCTTAAAATATAGCTTAATATTAAAAGTAAATATTTAAATGGTTCTTACATACCTAATTGAAAAATGATTTAAATTATACAAATTATGTTTTCCCAATATTTAACAATCGTTATTCTCGCATCGTCCGTCAAGAGATGGTGCCACAAAAGGGATTTAAATGAAATTAAATAAATTAACAATGATGTCTGATTTAGAATAATGATGCTAACTCTAATAGGTTTTATTTTTAAATATTTATAATGTAAGTTGACTAACTTAAATATAAAACGGCTATAAAACGTTGGAACATAACAATTATTGTCGATAGATGATGTTTTCCGGCTATATATATATAACTAACTGAGACGACGGCGGCAGGGCTCGTCCATCAAGCGCA
>DWME01002176.1:0-21747 GCA_018244795.1 Parelbella ahira ahira | reverse complement strand
GCAGACCTGTCTTGCTCCTTCCACACCATCGTTTTAACCCTTTTCATTCTGGGAAGGGAGTTGTATCAAAAATGGGGACGATAAAAATGTTTGATTTTATTATGAAAGCGTTTAACAAGTGTTAAAACCACAAGGGAAATTGTATCGAAAATTAACTCCAATATTCTCACGGTAAATATTTTGCACCGCGTTAGAAATTCCCGTTGAAAGCTCCGCGTGAAACAATGTACGTACTCTGATTTAACTATTTAAATATCGCATAATGGATGTTTCACTCTTGTATCACAACTAAATCTTTAAAATGGGGCAACTGAAGGGAGAATGCACAGATTTTATCTACGCTTAACGTGGAATTCCACGGATACGTGTGTGCGATATTTAATTGTATTAAAACTTTAGATGCGACTTCTCGGACAACTCTGAGCTTCATTATTTTAAAGGAGCATGCTAAATAGGCAGAAGAAATATTTGATGGCAAATGGTTACAGTTGCTTAGAAATATGTATTTGCAAACCTGAAATACTTTTCAAATAAAACGTGCTTCTGGGCTATATGGAAAGAACCATGAATTGTCAGATAAAATATCAGCAAGGTGTAAGCAGCACAAAGTTAAGGTTTTGTCTGTGAAACGCTACAGGTGCCCTGCCTTCGGGCGCGATGCCGGTCTTTAGCGCTGGCCTTTATCCAATAGTGCACTGGGACGGGTTGATCATGATGATAATATCGTTAGCAGATGGCGGGATGATTTAGTTTGCCTATGCACGGCTTAATGACCTGGCTGTTGACCGCCAGCAGCGTACGCGGTGCGGAAAGCAATTATGGGCAAAATCCCTTCAAGGAAAGCATATGTCCAGCTGATGATGACGATGATAAACTTGTTTTAATTTTTGAAATACTTGTTTATTCTTTTGTCACCACTTGTTACCTACTTTTATACCCATACTTTAAGAATGGTATAAATACTGTCACAATTGTTTTGCTCTTATTGCTCCTCTGGGTTATACATAAATAAGTGAGCGTTAATGTCTTCGTTTTAAGATTGTAGGAAAAATAATGGAAGGGGGGTCTAAATCCCTAAATCCTCTCACTTAGAGAAGAGGACCAGGCCCAACAGTTAACAAATGGTCGATAATAAGCATGATTGTAGTTGATATGAAATATCAGTTAATTTTAATAAGCACTAATTAAAGTGTAAAACTGTAATTATGAGCAAGTAGCATTTCTAGAAAATCCAGCTTATTATGAATTTACAGCAAAATTCCTTCCTGAACGGGTCTTCAAGTAAAATTTTCCCTAAAATTTTTCCGAACAAAGAAAACAGAAGCTAGGGAATTTCCGTACTGTATACGAAGACGGATTTATTTTTATAACTCATAAGAATTTTAACCTTTTTAAGGAACTGCGTTTTCACGGGGGTGAATTTAAATAAGAATTCGTAGGGTACTTGGGGGTGTTGCAGCGAAATGCGGTTAGATGGTTTTCATTATAAGTCGTAACTAATGATTATTCATATCCAATTTCCAAAATCCTATAGTGTGTAATTTCTTTCCGATATTAATAATAGATTTCACAAGAACAGCGTCTCAATTTAATTCATTAAATTATCACTTATCTTATCCTTTGATTAAATTATTATCATAAAATGTATATCAAAGACGGCCTTAATTCTACCCATTCTTGGAGGAAATCCAACAGTGGAACGATAAAAAGAAATTATGATGATGTTGAAATTAAAAAATGTAATTGTAAGTACAATGCATATCAGTCTGCTCCATTAAAGATTTAAGCTAAACTTTCTCACTTTAAGCGTTTCATTAATTTTTAATGTTATATCAGTAAGTTTAACTTAAAAATCCTTTTAAACACGAGCGGAATATTAACGCTTGCTACATAAAACTTAAGGTTGCAATAAAAATCGTGGTTAAGTTTCTCGAGTGTAGCGAGACTAACGCCCTCTATGGCTGAAATTGGAACCAATGACCGCGTAACGGCTGATTCGTTTTCTTGTAATACGTAGAATTCTTCTATTACTATTGGAACTTTCAGATCGATTCCCCTAGCATGAAATAAATGAAAATTGTAAGTAAAAGAATCAATTGTAGTTAGGATATTAACGTATCATCACGCCTATAATCCCTGAAGCGGTAGGCAGAGAAGTGTAGTACACTTCCACGTTTCACCAGTTACGCTTAAGTCCCATGGAATAGGTGGTGAGCCTAGTGCCATACACCGGACACACGTCCAGCTACAAGGCAGTCATTGTTGGCAGGCATAGTTACGGTATTAGTATATGTATTTATTGTTGTAGATGATTTTTAATATAGATTAAGTCTTGTTGTTAATAACAGCGTTACAACAATACAGTATATAATCAAATATTGTGTCGTTTATATTGTCCGACCCGGTGGCACGGTGAAATCGATTCCTGATCGTGTAGTACTGAGGTTTGATCCCCATTCAGGACAAATATTCGTGCGACGACCACTAAACTTCATAGTTCCTGGGTGTGAAACTATGTACATATATAAGTGCCTATATATTTTAGTAATTTATAAATACAATTTATTCGTCTACTTCGATATAAGATGACCGCGTGTGAGCTGCCCCAAGATGTTTTATTAACATGTTATATTATCATTATCATCATCACCGTCAGCATCTCCATTAGCCTATTGTCGTCTATTATGGGGCTTGGGCCTCTCCGAATGTTCGCCACTGGACTAGCTGTTCAGCTTCTTTTCGCATCCAACTGCTGCCCGCCAGTTTTGTTACATCGGGCAAGCTAATTGACCTCTAGAACATCTCTCATTGCAGTCTGGTGGTATATGATTCAGTATGAATTTAATTGAGTACAGGTAATGTACTCCGAGTTTTCCACTCCACGTACAAGTTTTATGTCCCCGGTCGTCAAATTCCGCGCGTCATCAAATATGACATTAAAGTTGACAGTAACTGTATAATATACTAGTAAAGTGGTGATATGTACGTAATATTCTGGTGTGTATCGACTTCATAAATTTTACGACCCGCCGCGACCCGCTGCGTTGCATGCGAAATATTGTGAAACGATACGTTTCACCTGCACCCGATACTGAAGCTTAGCACTGACCTAATTTTATACAGTGATTTATTTCTAGGAAGGCTTTCAGAAATTCAGGCGTGTTGTAATTTAACAAAATAGTTCTCACGGCTTGTGCCCGTATGACTGAAAGATTTTTTTAAATGTCTGAGTAGTGTTGTTAACAATGGTGTCACTATTTTCATGTGATGACTACCGCCATCTAGTACAATTTACGGAACTATAATTTAAGTCTGCGGCTAAGACTTGTGTATGGTAGTGTATATATAATTGTATCCAATAGTTGGTTGCAGTTGTCTATAAACTGGTATGGCTTTGTGACATACATATACGGTTCGTTTACCACTCTCTTCAAATAAAACATACAATGACATACTAATGCAACATACAATTTCATACAACTGTTTTATTAAACAACTTTACAAACCGACACCAACAATTTTACATTCAAATAATTTGCACGGAATCATCGTTGGCACAACAAATGATCAACTTCGGACACAAAATAGGAAAGCTAGCGACACACACACCAACAACAAGCGGGAAACAAGCTATAAAACACGGACTTAAACACATTAGGTAGTTATGCCTACAATCACGTGCTGCACTACAAAAAAAAATAGTTCTTAAACAATTTCATAGAATTTACCTACGTATTTGATTTTAAGTCAATGCTATCAAATAAAACTTGACGATTTCATTTGATTGTTCAGTTCTTCATATACTTGAGTATAAAGTTCTTTCATTTATATCCATTACAAATTGTCTCGTGTTAAGAGATAATTAATCTTCAATAAGACTGTTTTTCATAGTCAAGAAAAAGCGCTATTTTTGGGCCCACTTTCCTTCTATGTTACCAAGTCCGTAATTAGCTTGAATTATCTATGCACCCAGGTCGTCTGTTTTCTCGTCAGGAACAATGCAATCCATGCAACAGTCACAACACGGTATGCACGACACAAAAGGACTAACCAACAAAGGCAAAATATACACCATGAGACACATTTGTCTCACAGTGTATAAATACGCGGTTCTATTATTCAAATTTCATTACAATACTCCAGCATTATAGTACTCGTGTGTTGTTTCGAAGAATACTATTTGTATAATCCTTTTGAGATATAACTTTTGTCTTCAGATTATATTTTATTATTGTTTTTGATATAATTGCTTGAAGTAGACAGCTGTGAAACAGGACTATCCACTGAAGTTAGAACATTTTCTTAGTTCCCCGCTAACTGCATCAGTTAGTTCTGACGGTGATAAAATGCATTTTACTTCATAACAAACACCGAGAAGTCCTTGAAAACCTTCGTATTAAATATTAAATGTTAATCACGTACAATTTTGTATTCCACGCGGCTAATTTAATATGAATAGAGCTTACTAGTTACGAGTTCGCGCGCCGTAGTGGACGTCAAGACGCGTCTGTTGTAGAGATTAAAATTATTTTAGCTTACATTCACATTTTAAAACTACGATAAAGCAATATGTTTGGTTATTATTTATCACGAGAATTTAGCGACAAAATACCTGTTTAGAAATATATAATAGTACACAGAAAATTTTGGACAGAAGACGTAATTGAAAGATCTAAGTTTGTTTTTTAATTAACATGTTATAGATGACCACAAGAATTATCTTCTATTTCGATTTCAATTTTAAAAATATTGTTGCGTGTAAACTCTTTTGACTTTATTTTAATCTGCTGTAGTCATTAGATGTGGTGCTTGATGGCCAGAAAACTCGAGTTTCAGCAACCGGCACGGGTCAGTTTTTTTGTAATATATGGCACCGTAGACCACATCCTCACACTGAGGCAGATTATACAAAAGTGTAAATAGTTAGAATTAGACCTTGCGTCTAGCTTTTGGGGATTAAGAAAAGGCGTCTTAATCAGAAGCTGGATGCGGGCGGATAGGGCGCTGTGGGGCGCATCAGGGAGACCTATGTCTAGCAGTGGCCTGGGATGGGCTTGTGATAATGAATAAATTTTAGCACAAATATGAGTGCAACTACTGAATCTGTTTCCATTCAAAAGCAATATTTTTATGTCGGTGTGATTGCCGTTCAACATATGTATTAGAACTGATTATTTCAGTATTCACTACTAGTGTCACCTCTGTGGCGAATTTCTTACGGATACTTCCAATGATTTTTATTGTTTCACTGATTAAGGCTACAGTCTGCCAAGCTAGTTAAGTGGGGAATTTCTGTAGAACATTCTAGAGAACCCCAAGATAAGCAGGTTTCTTCATTATATTTTCCTTCACTCTGGTAGCATTAAACATTGAAGATACATAAATGATTTTTAATGTTTATTAGGTATATTGTTGAAGATAATTATATTTAAGTTTCTACATAATTATGTGATTTCTATTGGAGATGAAAATAAAATTCGCCAAGTAATAAGTGTCATACTTTATTTTTAATATTTTTCCTACTTTCCACGAATCCTTAATATCTTAGAGTCGTTGTCAATTTCAACTGGTTCATCTTCTAGGTTCACCACGAGGCAGGTACAACATTTGATACCTGGAACAGTTTTTTTTTATTTGTTGTTCTACTTTTACCTACGGTCTGATTTCCACGATAACTCATGCTAGAAAGAGTAAAAGTAAATTTTACTTTTTTCTCTTAGTTTCATCATATTTTTGGATCGTTACATCGGCTCATTCTATTATAAGACAAGGAATAAGGATTTTCGAATGTAAAATTACCAACTCTTTATGGCGGCACCAAAATATTTTTGGACCTTATGGTTATAAGACGAAAAAAATACAAGGGAAGGGAATATTTTCGAGGCCTATCTCGCATACTCACGTACGTCCATACACAGACGCTCGCGTTTTGGCTTAGATACTACAGCTTAATATAAGGTAATGTGGTAATTCCTTGTTACCTGCCTTTGACACACATTGGTAAACAAGAAAGGCACGGCAATAGAATAGACGGATAGCAACATAACTGTGGCACACACAGACAGAAACACATTAATATCTAATAATGTTTATGTCGTAAAAACATTGTTTAATTTTTGTAATGAAAATGGCGTGGCTCTCTCTGACGTGTCAAAATAAATGCGGTAATTTTTATGTCAAATTTTTGACGTTTCTTTTTGTTCACTGTAATGGAATACGTGAAGATAACTCGTTTTATACTGCCAAGTGTATTCATTCTTATTTATAGTCGAATTATGTGACCTCATTCTTTTCTCTCGTTTGTCGAATATTACGTCATGCTGTTCAAAAAAGTGCTTTTAAAATGTGCACATTTATTTCTAGGTTATGTTTGAAAAAAAAAATGTTACGTAGCGATAAAATAAGAATGTAATTTTATACATAATTACGAAATTGAGTAAATAAGGTCAGTGGCATTCTCATTTTCACATATCTTAAAAAACTTACATTTATATTTATATAGATGATAAACAATTTTGCTAATAGTTAAAATAGTCTTAAAGCATGACAAGAGGCAGAAACAAATGAAGTTAATAGCGTTATCTATTTATGATATAATGTTTCGTAGATTGTTAATAAAACTATAATCTGGCGAGTACGGGATGCTGAGCTAAACAGCATGTTCACTAAATTGGACGAGAATCGCTATTAGTGTCATCGAAAATTCGTCTTGTAGGACGTGAGCAATATAATTTTGGTTACTTCAGCCAATAACTGGAGTACGTGGCTATGTTACTATAATAATTAATGGATGTCTTGGGCTATCTCCACATATTGCTATGTAATCCTATTATAGGAAGAATCTGTATTGTGGTAACCAGACAGCTGATAAATATACGTTGGTTTATATTAACATTAGTACTCACTTATGTACGTACTTGATTTGAAATGCAGCACAAAAACGGTTCAAAAAATACTCAACATACAAATACGATATTGAGTGAAATTGAATCCTTATACTATTCTAATCGACCCATTTGTCATTCCACTGTTGGCTTAGAAGCGAATCACATCACTCTGAGAGGCGATGCAAGTCTGACAGTCGAACAAAAAAAGAGTTCATGATGATAATGATTTTGCCCGGCCGTAGAATATAAAGCCGTGAAGCAATTCAATCTGTACCAATGAAATTCAATGTCACAGCTATACGATATTGCATCTCGCTTAAAACAATCTACATAATATATGTACGTACATAATTTGAAACACAAAACCTCAACATGTAATACGTTAGTACCACCAATTGTTAATATATTCCAATTTAACCTAAAATTGTGATTAATTTGTAATTATCAAGTCTAATCAACAGAGGTTTACCAATAGTTGCTTTGTGTATTGTATGCGGTTTAATAATTTTAATAATTAAATTATATTACTCTCGCTTTTGCCAATACTAGTTTATGTAATTAAAAAAATCATGTATTTATAAATACATGTGTATAAATATATATGTAGTTTATCAGCTGTTTTTTTATAGTAGAGGCTTTGGCTAATCTAAAATCTGTAGCCTTTGTGGAGATATCTCGGCAAATTCTTTTATTTAAACTGTAGGTACTAATAAATAAAAAAATATGTTATGATGTTTACAGAGCAGGCTCTGAAATATGCTATTGTTCGACTGGCATCACAGATATGTTTAGCCTTGAGGACGATCTAGTAAAACCAAAGCCTTATGACCGTTACGCGGTTAAACAGCACTATCAATTAAGTACTGTTGTTATGCAGCAGAAATATACTTCCCTCACCCTTCCGCCCCTTACCTCCACCGAATTGTAGACAAAAGGAGTTCCATCAAACTCAGTATTCATTATGCGATATTTGAAAACCATTCACAGCTATTAAAATAGCAAAATTTTAGTTCTACAGTCTGTTCTTAAGTAGAGCGAAGTTAGTGACAAATTTGCTCTGAAATTATTTAAAAACCGAAAACTTTCGTTAGTTGGAAGAGAGTATTATTCCAAAATTGTTATAACGAATTTCTATATTGTTCGTGTTTAATATAATATCACCATCATCATCATCGACATTATCATATATCACGTAATCATTGGCGATGGATTTCTCCTTGGAATTAGTACATATAAAGACATAAGTTTCTATGCTGGCGAAGTCCTTTTCTCTCTATGTAATAGGTTAGCATTTGACCACAGTCCCGCCTGTTGGAAACCCAAAACCGTGCTAAGATGGACAGAGCCTGCCTAGGGAAAGCCTATTCACTAGATTGCTAGACATGTATTTTTTTATATAAAACCCAAACATATAATTAAAAGAGAATCTCCATTAAGTCTATAAAAAAAGTCTAGTCTTAAGTTTAGTCTTAAGTCTGGTCGTAAGTCTTGTCTTAAGACAATTAACGCATTGGTAACCAATCAATAAACAATTCGTAAAACAAATTTCCTTTTCAACACCGCACAATAACTTTGTAAGTAATAATAATAATATCACACGAATCAAAATAACAATAAATTCTTACACCTCGGAGGTCACATCTAGAAACATCTGTATTTATACGTTCATAAGACACAAAATCCAATAGCATTAACTGAAGACAATTTCTTGAATAAACCAGCGCAAACTTTGTATTAACTTAAAACAAGAAATTGAGATATTCCGAATCATCGGGCGAGATGGTATTTTGGATTAATAATAACTTTGAAATAAACACCAGAGCTTCACCGTCAGTACAGAGCGAATTATTAATTGTAGTATTGTCATATCGTCACGGCAGATCCTTTACGGGATAGGCAGAGAGTACCAATAGCCAAATAGCTAGTATAGATAGAACGGAAGTGCGTGTTCTTTAATCACTTATTTGACTTCTTCGTTATCCAGCTGAGATATTTGATCAAGATTAACTTTGATCAAGATTCATGAGCACACACACACACGCAATATGCATACACAGACACACACATGCAAACAAACATTCACGAACGCGCACACGCAAATTTATGTGTATATGTATACACGCACAAGTGTAATGCACTCTTTACGTTGCATTAACTGAATTACCCCGAACTAAACAAATATAAACCTTTATATTTCTTAAGTTTCTCACTGTAAGTGACAATATATTTATGTCTTATCAGAAATAGAGAATCCTTAAACCGAAACCGACTTGTAAGTCTTATTCTCCCTTAGTATCTGCATCAATTTCTAGAACCCTCTATCTAATCTAACACTCGTATAATCCAATGAGAAGAATATCCTTGTATCTATTGCTGCTAGAACTGTAGGACTTCATTTGAATTCAGGTTTAGTTTTATAATTACGGGTAGAAAAAAAAAGTTACATCACGCTTGTAATTCCCGTAGAGGTAGGCAGTGGAGTGTAGTGCTCTCTCACTTAAGTAATTGCAGGTAGATATTCCCCAATGCGTTTTTCTGAAATACAACTTCAAATCCTATTTCAGCATAATACAAATACATATATAATAAGTAGGTATATATTTCCATAATTATATTATGTACGTGTTTGTTTTTGTTGCATTCTCTTTCTATATACAATGCTGGCCATCAAAACATGACGGGGCTCAGCTTATCCAGTCATCAATCAGTTCCCATATATCACAGAGCGAATGGGATATAAATATTGACACATGGCGATATAAATTCGCGATACAATGACCGACTGAACGTATGAACGAACGATGATCTGTCGAAATTTGGTATGAGATAATATATCATAATGCTATTATAATAGCAAGGAATGAATGATTATAATACATTTGAGAAGAATTTGGCACTTACTGCTAAATACTGCAGTATTTCGTTGCTTTTAATTTCTTCTATTCTATTCTTTTAATTCACAGAAAGCAACTAAGATAAGGAAACTTTGTTATGAAATGAATTGACGGCATATTATTAAATTAAGTACTTGCTTAATAATTCATATATGTTTGTGGTGGATAGTACTTGTGTTTTCGCATCTGTTCGAGGACCTTTTTTATCGGCTCTGATCGCACCGTGCGCGTGATCGCGGCGGAGGCTTCACTACAATAGGTAGTTACATAACTTTACAATGTATGGACACACATACATAAATATTCGTGTAAAATTTAGGTAATACTATTTTCATCGTCCTCATCGAAGCTAATAAGTATTTATGTGTCTATGCCATTTTCATTACTTATTGTTGAATAATACTTATGTATATACATAATATAGTATCATGTTTTAGTTTATTTAGCAAGCTGTTCAGAGAATTGCCGTGGATTATTAACATTGTTGGGTTTTTTTTGAATATACTCGTATTATAACGAGGTGAGGTAATATATTAATTGAAAAAGACGTGTTAAAGATTATTACAAAATCCTATGAAATTAATGCGCAAAGAATAATTTTATAATGATTAAATTATACCATTTAAACAGTGTATTGTACTTGTAGGAGCAGCAGAAAAAAGTTTAGGAATGTGTTGCATCATTTATCGTAAAAACGATTAACGGTTAAAAACACGTTAAAATTACACGATAACAATATTATAATTATCATTTTGATCTTCTATGGCGTAGTACATCGGAAATGGCTCATCTTGTATTAGAAATATACATATAATATGTATGTATAAGACTAATAGATAAATACAACAAACGATCAAAAGGTGATGCATAGAGTATACAACTAGGTCATGAACCAGCTTAAGTCAGGTATTATTTTGGGGGATAGCTATTACTTTGGGACCTATTTGAGCTTCTTCTTCTTGAGCTCCCGCCTATCATAGCGAGGTTATGGTTAACAGTGAAATGAATGAATTAAATTTATTTCTTAATATTTTAAGTTTCTTATTTTAAGTCACAAATGTCTTATGAGAAATAATTATTTTCTAAAGAGAAACTGAGGTATTGTAATTGTTTATGTCGATATAGGTATTTCTTAATATCGATATATGAACGTATCATCACTGTGACATGGACATCGTTCTTGAGGGAAATTAAAGGAAATCTCAATAGCCGCTTGTTGACCTTTGAAATTATTCTATGTACGTACGCAAATCGTTTGAAGTCTGTATACATTTGCTAATTGTTGTTTTAACTTTTAATTCGTATTAAGATCAACATTAAGATCAAGAGGTTTGGCCACGATGTATTGGTGTACCAATTATATATAATATGTTTAATAATGTAAAAATGGTTTTGGATTGTGTTTGATGTGATCGGTTTTGTAAATTTTCTTTAGTATTTTCGTTTTACCGAAGTCTTGTACTTGCTTGGGTTTTTTAAACTCATTGTACATGTTAATGGACATTAATTGTGTTTAAGGATTTGTGTTTAAGAATTTCTATACAAGACCTTTACCGTTCCTTTCCCATTTTTTGCTAAAAACCTTATTACAGTTACATAATATATACATTTAAATAAAAAAGTTGCCCAAACCAATGGATCCGTTTTTATAATAATTTTAACTTCAATTTGATAAATAACGAGATTAGTTTTTAACTGTTAATCCAATTTGAGTTCAGCCCGTATTAATTACTATTATTATTACACAAAACCACTGCATTATCTAATTTATCAAAATCAATTTCCGGACGCATTTCGAACGCTATTCTCGGACTATGCGATGGAATTAAGAGCGCTTTTTATTGTGCTACGTCTAACTTATCTATCTACGTCTATCCATCATATTATTATGTATGTAACAAAATAACATTTTAGATCGAACTTTAATATGGATTTTTATTGGGATCTCCTGTATTGTTCGTTTTTCACAAGTCCGTAGTTATGTACTTTACCAGTTTACGTACCCAGTTGGGTAAAATTCTATCTGCGACCGCAGCGTGCTCTGAAGCTCTTTGGAAAGTTTTATTCGCTTTTAAGTGACTTTTAAAGTTGCCATTTCACTAATAACAAGCATTGGGTGTGATACCACGATGGAAACAGACGGTTTAAGAGCTACGTGTGTACCTACAGGTGTCTTTGGATTAGATTGTCTATGTATTCGAACCAAATCAAATTTTTCATGTTAAATTCGAAAACTATGTTCACGATGATGATGCTGTTACCAATATGTGTGATCTGTGATCAGTTATAATTTAGACATACTATCACTAAATTTGCTCATACCGCTATGTACTAAGCAAGCAAGTGATACCCAATAAAAGAAGAAATAAAGTAACAAAGACTTATCAATAATTTAATTGCAACGTAATGTAACACCCCGCCTGTAATCCCCGAAAGGGTAGGCACGTGAGTGTACTAAACTGCCACGTTTCACTAATTACGTTTAAGTCCCATGGAATAGGTGGCAACAATTTAATAGTTGCGTAATTTATTATATATTTTAAACTTGTGATATCTATCACTAACTGACATGAACTGTTCTAATCCAACGTTTGAGATTAGTCGCAGATGTTTTCGGTCGAAAATGGCCAGTAGTGACTGATGTCGGTTCATTTTTTACTCTTTTTTCTTAAAAAAACTCTAAATTTCAAAACTTATTTATGAAAGCCGCGTATATTATAGACTCGTACACACAGTCGTTGGTAATTGCTTGGATTTAACAGACAATGATACGAAGTATTAATTACTTCAATCAATGATATTAAAACCTCTTTACCGAAGCCTGTAAAATTGGGAACTGATTAATTTTATAATTATTAATTGGAAATCACAATTCGGGTGCGATTTTAAAACCGTGCGAAATAATGTCGAGTGCTATTTTCCTAGTCACTGTACATAGCGTGATATTGTCGTTATTATTGAGTATATTGTTATCGAATTAATCTTTTAGTAGAACCATGTAATACTTACTATTCTCACTATACTACATATTATGTATACTTTATTAAGTAGAAGTATAGTTTAGTACAGTCATTATACTCAGTTTTTATCGGACCTTTTATTTGTAGTTTTCAGTAAATGTACATAACACAATATTTAATTTATATTAAAAAGCTATTATTTTTTTAGCTTATTGTATGAGTACGTGTATTCCGAACGTATGTGTGTGCGTATCTGGGGACGTGTGTCCGTTTATGTTTATTTATTATTTCCATTCTTTTGGAATCTGAAAAATGTCTATGGTTTTTAATATGGGTGTGTGTACATATACGATAAGCTGTGTTTTCTATGTGAATTTTTGTTTATATCACTGATAAATTCCTATTTAATCATCAAAAATATTTGCTGATTGACGAGTCGCGTCTTAAAATGCGAAACAGGGGCCACAATCAGCCACGCTCACCAAACGAGGCTCGGTCGAACTCACAGTCATTTATTGCGAAAGTTAAATTATACTTCCATTAAAACAGATTTTCCGTTACAATTTCATAACATCAGATATTGTAATTTTCATTCCCGGGGTCTCTGTTTGAGGACGAAATATAATTTCAATTCGCGTTTTCAATTATGTCGGTTTGTGAGTCTAGCTGGCCATTCCCAAGTGCCTGTACTCCCTATTTAGATATACACTGTCAATTAACTTCAACAATTATATTTAATATATTTTCGCAGCGCCTCTGGACAAAATTAATAAAAAAAATATCTTTCTAATTTTTTTTGAGTGTCCCTTGAGGTTGTTTTGGTTGTCGAGTAGATTATTATATTTCAGTTTCTGGGTTCAAATTTTGACACGCAACTGTTTTATTAGAAAAGTATATACCTACTTATATATTTAAAAATTAAAAGGTACCTATAGAGAACTATAAGGCCAAAGGGTTTCTCATAAAGTTTCTCATCACAATAGTAGCCAGTGATATGTTTAAAACTTGAAAACGCACATTATTATATCATTAGAGAGACATCACAAAATTCTTAATGTTAAGATCATTAGGCCAGGCCTCGTACGGGTAGACAGAGAGTACTGAGAACCAAGAACCTCAATGTTTACAAATATGTGTCGTTTGTACTACATTCGTTACTCTTATGATAAATAATCATTTAAAGACTTAATACTTTGACGATTAAAATGTATAACTAAGATACTGATGTGAAAGCGGAACTGTTCGACGTAGCTCGCCTTGTAAAGTGTGCATTTCCCATCAAAGTTCCAGTGTAGAGTCAGTTGTTACCCAACAGTGTATATTCTACTTATTCGAACTCGTGCTAACTATTAGCGTGTACCTCGGAGTGTAGTTCGAAACTACCTGACTCCACGCCCTGTTATGACTGTTCTAATGAAGTCACGGAGTTGTCCACGCTGGCTGTCTCTGTTCTTATCTCGCGAACTAAAGTTCGATACATACTGGAACGGGTCTTATCGGATCGGTTTCATACATTTTGTTCGTTGTAAATATAGCATTTCTAGAAAGTTCGGTGTCGTCCGGTTAGAAATTGTTGATTACATCTTCAAATCTGGTTTGCAAGACTTCCAAGTGGTGAAGTATGGCGTCATCAGATCTGGCGATCACAGAATGCAGTATGCGAACAATTGAAAACGCCAACGAACGTGTACAAATGTATCTACATCTACTTTAAAGGTGGCATCTGATATTGTGGACCCCGTAGGGGCCTGGGGTAATGATAATAATCAGTATAAGAACCAATAATTTTAATTATGTCACTATGCAAATAAGTTCTCTGGTTACAACAGAGGAGTATACAGTCATCATCATCATCATCAGCCTATCTCAGTCCACTGCTGGATATAGGTGTCCCCAATGTACACAGTAAATAATTTTTATTATTTTTATACTCTGTAACAGCTAATTGTGGAATGAGCTCGTCCGCCGCACTGCTGATTGACTGAAGACACAAGTCAGTGACCTTCCATATGTCAGAAGTTCCTAAGCCACACAGGGGTCCTTCGATAAGACTTAACGACTGTTTCCTAACGATAGCAATCCGAATCGTTAACGTAATGTGCTTTCCGAACGGAACGCAGACGCTCGTGGTAGTTTGTGGAAAGTTTCTTTCTGGTTCTACGTTGGCCATAAATACCTTCAATTATTGGTTTTGATGTAGACTCCATGTCTGAGAAAGTTGTTTGAGAAAGAAGATATAACACTAACATTATGTCATTAACCTATTGATGAATGACTAGTGATGACCTGAGGGTCAAATGTTTTCTAGGTCAAAAAGATTTTAGGGAATCTTTTATCATCATTTTCAATCTCTTTATCTTGCCGCGGTTGGTCGCGTCCCTTTTCATCGTAATAAAGGTTTCATGGAGTGACTATGGCAGTTTATAATTCAAATTAAACAACAAAATAAAGATTAAAATTTGTATATTTGGTACTTCGTATATTTCTCATTTACATTTTGAGTCGATAAGAATTAATAATTATATTTTAATCTTACACGATAATAATAATAATTATAGTTTATAGAGAATTATACAAACGTAACGTAACTCCGAAAGTTTTCAAATTAAAAACATATAACAAATTGTAGGTTTACATTTACAGTATAATTAGGTATAATTATAGTATACATAAAAATAATTAGAGTATAAATAGTACTATTAAATATTTAGAACAACTTTTATTGAACAAGTTTCTAGGTTTCATTAAATATATAGATTAACCTAGATGTATTAGCTAAAAAACAATTCATGTAACTTTATATAATATATTGAAATTCTCTAATAAATTGCTTTAAGTTTTAAATAAGAAATATTTGCATAATAATTTATAATAATTTATACATCGTTAACATTACAAAACCTGTATTTATCGGAAAACTTGTATTATAATTCTAATTATATATAAATTAATATTAGTAACAAATCATTTAAAATTATTGCATTGTTGAATGTCTAGTGTGAAAAGAACATTATTCGAAATTTTCGTTTGAAAATTGTCCGAACAAAATTCCTTTGGAGATCTAATCTTGCATTAAGTAAGACCCACACAACCAGCTGGGCTCGATGCGTAATTATGAGGTCCTAAATAATTCTACCTTAGCTTATGTTACTCCGCATTTGTGTAACAATTTTTTGAAGATCATATTCATAATTCGTATTAACGATACCAGATGTAAAAAATCCGTAGACTCTATAAGCATGCTAATATAATCTACGTGCAAAGAAAACCTACTTTAAAAAGTCGGTGTTTTTTTTCTCTAGTGAACGAGGAATGGATAACTACATACGTTCATACTTGTAATACATCACACACGCATTGGAAGACTATTATGCAATTTTTTTTACGAAAACACTTCTGTTTAAAAATAAAATATCTCGTATCTATTGCTTTCATTTCAGTACTTATGAGTATAGTTATCTCACGACTCACTGACGCGGTGTTGCTGTATAGTTATTAATAATTAATTAATTATAATTTAGCATTTCATTAAGGTACTTAAGTAGGTATTTCAAATTTTCTAACAAAGAATCTAATTATATAAATTTAGAATTAAGTCGTTGTCATTTATAATAATTATAAATATATTATGTACTTTCGAGGAAAAATTTTGGGCTAGTTAATTATAAATTATTTACAATAGTTATTGTATTCAATTATTCTTTTGGTAGGATGAAAATATTTTACATTATCTTCAGTCGTAGGTACAGTTGATATACATATATGTATATATTTTGATAAACAATAATTATCATAACAAATTGCCTAGTAATATTTTATATCGAAGCTTTTTGAATTTGAATGTGTTAGTACTGACTACAATATACATTTTGCAGGAACTTGGAGATGCCCGCGGGATACAACTTTGCAACGCGTATACAAATTTAGATATTTTTATGGCTATAATTATTATATATTCATAAGATTATAAAAAATTTACAATAATTTTTTGGTGTTATGTTTTGGTATTATATTTAAAGATTATATAGATTGCTACACTACTTTATGTTAAATATTTACACTGTACACAAGATTAAAAACAAATATAACAAGAAACAAACAATAGCGACCAGCGCCATTGGAAACAATCAGATAAATTTCATAAAATAATATTATACTCCCTACTCTTATGGGAGTCACGGTTAAATTATACAAATATGGAACGAGCTGTGTACATCAAGTGTCCATCAATAGCTAAACCAATCTTAATAAGGGCTGGACTTACAAACTCACTGTCGTTTTATAGCAGAAAATATAACGCTATTGCTAGGACAGTTTAGTAAATGCTCTCATAGTTCTACATATCTCGAGAGCAATTAATTTTAAATGAATATGAAGATAACCCGTTTTTTGCAGTTGTTATACAATCATTGTTATCTTGTAAAGAATTAATATAAGGCCATTTACACATATTTCTTTATGTGATCCATTTGGTGTCAACGTCTAATCTGTGTGGATGATCTGTATACAGGAGTGCTTCATAGCTAAAATAGGAGGTTGATTTGTGAACTATTTCAGATTTAGGTCAGAGAACTGTCTGATATGCACGTTCCAAATGCATAGAATGAGTGTGATAATTAACAATAATGATAATATTACTTAACTACAATTTAATTAATAAAACCTAATATACATAATAATTGAATTAACTAAGTGCATTTTTATTGTGGTGCTTTTTCGTAGGCACGGAGGCACAGTCATTTATTAATTATCATTAATTATTTTATTTAACCTACAATAAAACATATATTATTATTACAAGTAACCTTGCAAGATTATTTCTATTTGATTATTAATGTATTTACGGTGTACCGTCCGTTTTCTTTTGAACTTTTGATGTATAATTTAAGGAAGTGTTTGTCAATGCTGTATAATTAACTACTTTTTTTGCATCAAAAAGAATTCAGTTTTCCGTTTTTCAAAAAGTATTGCGTTTGAAGAGAATGTTCTTGCGTACCTGTACCAAAATACATATAATCAACCAGAAATAGTTTGGCAAGCTTAGTTACTTTAACACCAACACCTTTACAATGGTCGATTAATCAATGGAGTTAGTTAACGAAATGAAATGACGTTGATTATTACTTTTAAATATTTTGTAAAATACCAGTTAATAAAATGTATAAAAAAATTTAACATAGCATTGTGTGTATTAAGGGAGGAATTAATAAATGAACTTTCTAATTAAAAGGTGGCGGAACTCTGACGAGGGTTAACTCCCGGGGGACCGCTGCGACACCTTTTCTACCTGTTAGAGTCACGGTTTAAAGGAAATGGTAAATACACCAAGACGAGAAGTATTCCAATGAATTCCTTAATCTAAAACAATAATACTGAAAAGTATTTGTTATTATTATTACCAATTTACAATTACAAAAAAATTAAGTATGTTTTGTTTTTTTCATTGCATTTCAATTAACTGATATCTCGCAAAACGCTAAACATGGGATTTTATGACATTTCTAACTATAGGTATTTATGATTGTGATTGATGTATGGACAGTATGAGACTACGCAAATTATACATCACATAATATTATTTTGTATGGAATTATTATTAAGCGTATAAATATCACTGGGAAACATTTGAAGAGGTCTAATGACAAAATACAGGACAATGTACAATATCACTTAACGATCTACAATATTAAAATAAGCTATGATTTTTGTTAATGTTTGAGATTAAATCTAGAAAATTTTAACATTTCATATAGAATGCCGATAGAGATATACATTTCAATTTTATATTACACATAATTAATATTTCAAATCCTTTCAGTGTTTGCAGTATAAGTATTAATGATAAACATATTTTATTACAAATACATTAATTTTGCTACGAACATTAATTTCATTTACATATACAGTTTAATTTTATACAATTCATATTATCGCAAATTAATATTATGTCAATAATCTCTGCACCTTACTTGAGTTGTATAATTACTTACTTGAACTGTATTATTTTGGATTATATGTATTATTCGAGACAAACTACAATTCACTATTGTTCATTCTCGATATTATATTTTTATTTTTCAAAGTATATTCAAATAATTGAATGGAATTTTAACTGTACATAACTAGATAGAGAGCTGTTTATCATTTGTCGAACTTAATTAATTAAAATTATCATAAAACAATTATTATACTTTTATTGCTTTACGAATTATTGTGCGTCATGTGTATACCAACGATGATAACTTATACATGTATATAATACTTAAATAAAAAAATCTGGAGGTAACAATATATTTTAAATTGTTGTATTAATTACTTTACATAACTATTAAATTAATGTCTAAGATCACAAAACTACAGTCACATTGATAATTTAAAAAATTACTACTTTTAAAATATTTAATACACATGGCATTAAAATTAAAATTGTACTGTTAAGTATATATTACTCGTTTTAACTAAAGTATTATAACGAAACAGAGGATCTACAATAATAATATAATAAGCTGAAGGGACACCTGCTTACCGTGTATAAGTAATATTCATGACAATATTGCAATTACAGTACGAAGAAGAAGAAAAAAGCCTCACTTTATTATTTTAGTATCTTATTTAATAAATTTATAACCGATTGAATATCAAATTTCTAATGAACTGTTAAATTTCGATATACCTATACAATAATTGCAATTTTGCTTGAACATAAATTTATACATATATGAAATATAATTTAATTACGTCGCTACTCTGTGAATAGTCCATGTAGATTTAATTGCTGAAATGTCACTATAACTTGTAGAGTCCAAAAATGAGATGAAAGATTTATCGCACATTGTAAAGACCTGGTGCTGCCCTCTGCTGCGCCATCATAATGCGGTTGGCGACGCATCTGTAGCAACACAGGTAGGCTAAACATCACTTGAACAGTATCCTCCTGAATGCCCTTCGGAAATCCTTGTTGAAAATTGTGTAGATCACTGGATTTAGCACAGAGTTCATGTAACCGAGCCAGAAGGCAATCGCGAAGGCGCTGCCCGGAATCACGCAGCCTCTGCAAGCTGCCTTAAGGATATAGAGAAAGAAGAACGGCAGCCAGCATGCTATGAAGCTACCCATAATTAAACCTAATATCAGCGTCGCCCGCTTTTCCTTTTTCCTCGCCAACCTTCTCTTTTCCCTTTCGGGGTCGCGAGGTTTGTGCTGTTTTGGCAATGCTGGCTCTAATTCTGATTTCGATGGCTGTGATTTTTCTTGTCTCCTCGACTCTGCTTTTTTGCCGAATATCGGTTGGCAGATTCGAAGTTTCAGAGGTTTGACCACGGCACACCTCGTGGCCACGCCCGAGTCGGATGACGAGGGTTCCAGCTCCGACACCATATCAGTGTCGATAGCCATGCTCGGCGCCCTGGTGCGTTGTGATTGTAACTGCAGTTCACCATTTACGGAAAGCGTTGACCCTCTGTAAGGGCACGTTGCCAGCGGGTTCCTCGTCACTTGCGCTGATGTGACAACCTAAGGACAGAAAAACAATGTGAAATTACTGTTTTAGGACGCAGTTTGACGCAGATGATTCGGACAGGTCGCAAATCATCCATACTGATACTTATACAATTTAAATCATCTAAACGTATCGCCGTTTGGATGATTTATATACCTAGATATTAGAAGGAGGTATTTTGCATACTGTAATTATAATACTGATAATTTTTACGGTAAAAATGTTCGCTGACACTTTTTTAAAATTAGTGATAACAGGACAACCATAGTGATATTATCTTGTCACTTAACTATGTATATAAGTCCTCAATCGTTATATATGTATTTGTGTATAAAGATCGATTAGCTATTTGGACAAATAAAAATAAAACACGAACAAGACAAAACACACAAAAACAGCTCCGAAGAAATATTTCAAGATTTAAACACAAATCTAGCGAAGACGCCCGAGTTCAAATAAAGACGCCTGAGCTCAAATAAAAAAGTTATCGGCCGTCTGTTGGAAAAATTCTGTAATAAAGTATAGTGAGTTCTGTCCACGGAACTTTGTACGAAAACGAACCAGAAGTACGTTTATGTCCGTAGTTTTATTGACAAGTCCAATAGTAAGCTTCAAAGTCGATCCCCTGTAGAATCTATGAAGTATGCTAGAAATACGACTCGTGAGAAAGTTTGGCCAATTTCTCTCACCGCAGTCACAGATGCAGGCGGGTATTTGGAATTGTACATAAAAATTTACGAGCAAAACTCGCCAAAGCTTTGCCAGTGAAGTTCAGATTGACATATCTTGATGGGACACAAAGATGCTCTGTGGAAATAATATTTGCTTGTAAAATTACTTAACTTGTTTGTCCATTTCTTTAATTTATGTACAATATATATATAGTATCTAAACATAATATATATGTTGCTTTATTCAATAAAAATGTAATCTTTTAATGTTCTATTTCTGTGCTGGAATGACATTTTTTAATTGTAGGAATCTTGGACCAGATTTTATCAGATGGTCCAGGATGGGGCTAATGGACAAGCGCTTTTAAAGCATCCGACAGCGTTTAACAATTAACAAACGATTACAATAGCAACGTGTCATTTGAAACATTATCTCTTGCAAATCTTTTAGTTGCAGTCGATTATCTGAACCACAATTAAATTCAACTGTATGTTCTTGAAGTGGAATGACGAAATCGAAAGAATAATTCTTTTACTAAAACTCTCAGTTTCAAGTTCTTTAACTTATTTGTAGTAAGTTAGAATTCAACATGGCGGACCGACATCCGGAGAATTGATCCTACTACCAATCAGAAACAGCACTAACTGCTGGCGTAAGGTATTATTGTTCGCAAGGTGTCAAGTATCTACTAGTACTAGTAATACTATTACAATTCTAAGTACAACACTAGTAGAATGTAGGTTTTATTAAATCACTAAAAAAAAATAAAAATAATAATCGACCCATTTGTCATTCCACTGTTGGAATATGGGTCTCCTCTCATATTGAGAGGGTTA